>CANXYC012791841.1:0-22477 GCA_948193065.1 Aleurites moluccanus
AAATCATGTTAAATATTATTGATTTAGGAAAACCCTAATTTTGTATATTTGGGAAAATTTTCTTAGGAAGAGAAAATCAAAGTAATTGAGGAGTTGGAGTTGAGCAAATTACTGAAAGGAATTCAAGGATAAATCTGTGTTGAGGTAAGTATGAACATTGCATTTGTTATTTCTTATGTTAAGACCAAATGTTCTAAATGTGAACCTATATGATTCTTGTATACTTGATTATATATATATTATCGGACAAATAAATTGAACAGTTTCTGGTATTTCAAAACCAAAATTTACCATTGGTTCATGAGATTCCATATGTACATATATAATGTGAGTGACTTGGTCAACTTTCTTGGATCAAGTTCACATGATTTCTACTTTCTTCTTACTTGTTAAACTTGAATGAAATTATGATATATATATATTGATGGTCTTATGACCAATATGTTCTTGTGATATGAAACCATATGACCCTATGGATATAACGCTCTTCCCAATGAGAGTAAATTCATTGGTCCATTATGCACTTTGGGAACCCAGCTGGTAGGGTTTTTACCAGTGTTCCACCTAGAGGGGACCACGAGCTCTAGGCGTATGCCTGGCCAAGCATGCGTTTGCGATAAGGTAGCAAGGACTACTGATGCGCTCTATTATGATAGGTAGCATGGCTATCGATTCATTTTGTAGTTCTACCATGATATTTGATAGTGCTATTCGATTGTGAGCACTTCTGTTTCTTTGTAAGCCTAACCACATTTTGATTCTTACCCATGTTCTCGATATGGATGTTTCTTTCGGATATATATATATATATATATATATATATATATATATATATGTATTTCTTTCTTATTGCATGTTCATATCTTACTGAGTTGAAGGCTCACTCCTCTTCTATGGATTTCAGGTGATAGTGTAGCTCGTGAGGGAGCTAGTAGAGAAGATCAAGCTTCTTGACTTATTCATCCCAAGAAACTTCTATTGTAATTCTTTTGATATAATGATTATGTATATTCATTGAATGGTATTATGATACAATATGTAATGGGAGTATACTCTAGAGCTCTGTAGTTAGTCACTTGAGGATGATAATATTTTGATGTATGAATTGTTACCTTTTGGGTACTCTTATTCCTTAGTGACGTGAGATGCATCTTTTGATCAGTAAGGAACAAGAGAAAACTATGAAATGATAATGGTAAAAGACATGATTGATGTTTAAATGGATTTATAAAAATGATCATTATATGATATTATATGATGTTTATAATTGATATAATTGTGTATGAGATCCAGGATATGTGAGTTCTATGGGTTTATGGTGGCCTTAAGCTTACCTTTGCTCTAGGACCGTCGCACCACTGGAGTTAGGGTGTGACAGCATTGATATTGGATATGTGCTCGGATAAACATCTATTTCAAACTCTAACTCCCTTTTTGGCGATAAACCAGGCAAATCCTTGGGGAGAACGTTGGGGAATTCATTAACAATTGAGATTTGATCTATCCTTTTAGGAGCTACACTAGTATCCACCACACCCATCAAATACGCCGTATGTAGAAGTCGTTGTACTCCAATGACTGATATTAGTTTGGTTTGAGTATCACATTTATCCCCCTAGTACACAAATCTATCTTATCCCTCCGGTTGAAATTCTATCTTCTTTCCATAACAGTCAATAACTGCATAGTGATCTGTTAACCAATCCATACCCAATATTATGACAAGTTAAATAAGAGTAATTTTACAAGGTCTACCAATAATTAACTACTTTTAATCTCAACTTCACACCTTCTATACACATATTGCACATCTACACTCTCACCCACTGGAGTGGTTATTTCCAGGGCTATATGTATTAACTATTTCTCCTTACGTAGTTTACTAGCAAAGACCGGTGAAACAAATAAATGCGTAGCACCAGAGTCAAATAATACTTGTGCCAGCATATGTTGAATAGAAACCATACTTATAACCATAGTGTTTGATTTTTATGCTTCTTGTGGATTCATTGCAAACACTCTGTATTAACCTCATCTTGTTGGAGTATGATAAGTACTCTGGCTCTGACCTTGCTCTCTGCCTCTAACTCCTGACCCTCTATTCTCATTTCGACCTATCTATACTGTAGGTTGAGAAGCAGTAGTAGTGGTTGGTCTGTCGCCCCTCATAAGGCAATTTCTGATGAAATGGCCTTGGTGGCCACATTTTAGACAAGCACCCATTTGTTATCTATATTCTCCCCTATTTTTTCTCCATAAGTAGCACATGTTAGGAGATTTAATGCTAGCGGTATTGATCTCATAGTACCACGAGAAAATCTTGATGTGGCTAATTCTGTAGTATTTATGTTTTGTTCCCATCTCTGTCCCCCTGTAGGTTGACTTTGACTAGTTCTAACACATGCTTCTGGTGGTCTGGACTGAGAACTGTCTTTTTTCGTTCTTCTATTATATGTCTGCTCTGTTCTTTCTTCTCTATTCTCGTTCTTCTCTTTCTTCTTGATATCTTGTCTCAATCTATATCACCTTATCAATTAATTTTGTCAGTGAAGTAAATTCCACAGCTACCAGTGCACTATAAAGGGAAGCATGTAACCCACGTCAAAATCTATCAATCAAATTTGCTTCAGTGGGTGTAATTCTAGTGGCATATTTACTCAACCGGATAAACTCATCAGCATACTCTGAGACACTCATATTCCTTTGTCTTAATTGCTCAAACTGAATCAATCTACTGCTTCGTACCCTTTTTGTTAAAAAATCATCTATTAATGCCCCCAGAACTATTCCCATGTTGGTGGTGCATCACTATATAGGTGATTCTCAACATGTGTGACAAACCATCTGCATGCATTTTTTTTTTTCAGTAAAAGACCAACCAACTCTATAGCCCTAACATCAGAATAGGGCAATCTGCTGACTACCTTCTCCACTTGTTCTAAAAATTCATTGGGATCTTCTGTAGACTTCCCTCTGAATTCTGGTAACCCAACTTAAAAAAATTTAACATAGTCACACCTTTCTTATTAGTAACTCGTCACCTCTCCAGTTTAGCTACTGGTTCCATTGGTGCAACTATAGGTTGAACAAGTGGAGGTACTAGTATTGGTGGGGGTTCCTATCTGACTTTTCTCAACTCTTCATTTTCCCTCTTTAAGGTTTGAATTTTCCTCAGTAATGCTTCTACATTTCCTTCCGCTACTGGTTCTGCTATTCCTGGTTCTTGTACTTGTCTTCTTACTTGAGGTGGTTCCTCTACTTCTTCCCGCATCAAGGACTCATTAGAGGCTATTTCAGGTTCCTCCCTAGGCATCTCTACTTTACTTCTACATCGACCTCTACCTCGGAGTTTGCCACAGGGTCTACCTCTGGGCATCATCTTGGATCACTATAAGAAAGAAACACGAAAATAATAACGTAACGGTTAACGCAGAATAAACACATTGATAATGAATACTGTAAATGACGAAATGGAATTCCTATGCTCCATGGTTTTACCTATATCTTAATTGTACATGCTTATCTAAAGTACTTATAAACCTAAGCTCTGATACCATTTTTGTCATGTCCCAAAAATGAAACATAACGGTCCTAGGGTATGGGACTCGCTTACACAGCCAACACTTGTAGAACCCCTACTATAAACTCATCAACCACCAATTTTCATAATTCATTCCCATTTCAACTCCAACATATATTTTTCATATTTCAAACTATCATTAAACATTTAACTATATATTCCATAATATACTAATTAATTTACATTATTTATCTATATATTATACATAATAATTACTAACTAGTCTAATTAACCATGAAGCATCTAACATATAACAAAAGATTCATGTTAAAAGATATTTACATAGCAAGAAGTCAGGTTCCTTTGAAGAAGAATGAGACCTCAGAACCGCTACTATTTACTTCTATCCTGAAAAATGTCAAACCACTAAAGGGATGAGTTTTACAACTCAATAAGCTATAAATATATTATTATGCAATAAGGTTAGGTAAATAACATACACCAAATGTTCATATCAAAGGTTACAAATGACAAATAAAATAAACAAGGTAGTCAAGGTCACATAATTCAATGAATAGGCAAAAAGAAAGAAAATAAAAGATAACAGATATAGGGTCTCGTGCTTGTATAAATCTCATTAGCTACATTTATAGTAGCTTAAACTCATGAAATGACATAAGGTTGATAAGACCTTATGGCTATAACTTAACCCTTCCTGGCTAGGGTTACAATATGTGCATTGCCAATGGTTTTTACCCACTACCTAATCGAAAGATAGTTCTGTCATGTTATCAAATAATTAATATAAGGTGATCTATGGTATATGTAGGTTCACATTTGGCATCAATGATATAAATAAAGACATGTTATCTCAATATAACAATGATTTCAATAGGTAATTTATTTACAATATATTGATGTTCAAGTAAGAATTATTATATGTAAATATATCAATGTCATTGAGTTCAAGCTAAAATTTATCATCATTGAGGTTAACATATCAAATAGCATCAGGTTTAAGGTTAAACACCTGGTAGATTGAAAATTAGTTTCACTTAGGTATTTCATCGAACACATTATAAGCATAACTTTGACAAACAAAAAGTAGGGTTTTGAGGCATTGTCAAATAAGCCAATTTGTCATCCAACAATAACACATTTTGAAGTAGGCAATGGGGTATCAAATTCATTTAACAAACAAAAGAATAAGCTAGTCAAAAGCAAGGAAAACTTAACAAAGATTCAAAGGAAACATGGCTAATGTGGTTCGGCCATTACTAGGGTTTTAGGGGGAGGATTCCAAAAATTCATATAACGTTAAATTCATAGATAATAATATACTTATAGCTAACCTCAACATTTGATTGAATTATAAACACCTTAAGATCATCAAAATTCAATTTATTCCAACTTGCCCTTCATCACCATCATCATCATTCTTTCTTTGATTTCTTGTTTCTATAATATAAATTTAATATATTTTAGACTAATTTTAATATGAAAAATCATAATATAAACTTAGTTTGAATTAAACACTTCCATATCAAATTCTAGGTTTTGGCATAAATACTAACTCAAGCTCAAATCAACCTACATCATAATATATACTTCTATTTACTTAAATAACTATGTATATCAAACATTCTAATCATATTTAATGGAAAAGAAGTGAGTTTAAACTAGTTACCTCAAGTTCTTTAATTTTTTCAAGTTAACTCTCTTTGATGAATTTAGATTTTCTTATGATTTTTGATAGAAAATTTGATAGCTTTTAGGTGTTTAGGCTTTAAAATTGATGTAGGATTAATTAGGTTGAAATTTGGTTGAAATTTGATGGATGGATTTTGGTTGGAAGAGAAAAAATGGAGAAGGGTTCGGCTACTTTGGAGGAAGAAGAGGAAAATTTTGGGTCCAAAATAGAATTATCTAAAATATATAGATATTTTGATAATTTTTTATATTTATGATTTGGCCCCAAACTTTTATTATTTATAAATTGACCTTAAAAATTTTAATATTTATACTTTAGCCCTAAAACTCATTTTAGGTACTACTAGTTTCTATAATTTATTTTTCATATAAATTTTAGATTTCATAATTAATTTTTGTGAAATTATATATTTAGTTTTCTATATCTTTTGCAGAGTCTCTATTAGAGCATATTTGTTGAAAGGTCTATCTATTAATAATTTCCTATCTAAACAAAGGGATGCCCAGTTTGATTCTGGTACAGAACAATCAACAGGGAGTTCAATTTCCTCCTACGCATCAATGGTAGGGGTAACAATCTGAGGACGACCTCTCCTATTGCTCCCCTCTTTGGCATTAGCCTCAACTCTGCTCGAAAGAGCACCTTTCTGCATTTCAACTATTCACTATTATTTCAATAACCACAGCAGATTTGATCTCTAGATAAATGGCTTAAAGCTCCTATCAAACCAAGAGAATCATTAGCAGTATTAATGCAAATACATACAATTACTTCAACAAAATGCACCTACAAATGAAAAAAACAAAAAGATTAAATTAATAGAAAACCTAGATGAAAAAATAAAGTGAATGCAGAAATAGAGAAATAGAGAAAAACATAATGAAATCCCTATACCCATGAAATTAAATGCAAAGGACAACCAAACAAGAAACAAATCACAGCTCTAAACAAGAAGAATAGGGAAACAAAAACTCTCAAGCATAAGTGAGGAACAAAATCACTCAGAAAAGAAGAAACCAAACACTCAAATTGAGCAAACCCTAATTTTCACAGGGAGAAAACTAAACCCTAATAAAATGGAGAGAACTAAACGGTCAAAAGCACAAGAATATAGTTGAAAAAATTAACATTGTCATTGTTAAGTTGAGAGAAAAATTCTTTCAAATGACACAAGTAAAATTAATATGCATATATATATATATATATATATATATATATATATATATATATATATATATATATATATATAGAAATTATAAATTTTATTAAACTATACTAATTATGAAATATAAAATATAAAATATTATTTAGGTTACAATTCCTATTATATTTTTAATAATTTAAATTGCAATAATGATATTAGTAATAACGATTGTTTTATGGTTTATGTTAATTAAAAATAAGTCATATTACATTATTTTTATATTTATATTTAGTATTTAAATTATCATAATAATTTTTTTATGAATTTACATAATATATTAACATATACTTAGAAAACTTCATATATACTTTCTTTAGTTTTCTAATCCATGAAAAATACAAAAAGTTCTTTCGTATTTTTTCTTCATTTTTAATGGTGAAATCGGTTTTAAACAAGTTAAATTTCTTGGCTTTGTAAATTTGATTTTTTTTTTTTTTTTTTTTTTTTTTTTTTTTTTTTTTTTTTTTTAATTTAATTTAATTTTTTGAAATAAGTTAAACCTTTTTTTTTTCTTTGTGATTTTCAATTTTTTTTCATTTATTTTTTAATTACAGATATAATTTTGAATATACATTCAATTATTTGAGAGATTTTTTCCAAATTCTTTATATATTATATAATTGTTTTCCTCGGATAAAAAAAATAATAAAATCAATCTCTAAAATTTTAAAAAAAAATTAAAAACTCTAATTCCAAAAAAGATTTATGGTGATTTGAGTGAAACGGATAAAAAATTATATTTTAAGAAGTGCAAATAAGTTACAGAGATAATGGATTTAATTTTAAAAAAAGAAATTAGATAAAAAAAAATTATTCAAAGAAGAGTGATTTTTTTTTTTCCTTTTGTTAATGTGAAGAAAAAGGTATAAAAAGGACAAAAATTATTATTGAAGAACCAAATATGAAAAAATTGAAAGTTTATTTAACGTATTTTTTTATCGTTAATTTTTGGTATATTTTTAATTGATTTTAATGTTATAGTTTGATTAGTTTTTGTATTAATTTTTAGTATTTTTTTTAATCTTTTGGTATATATATTTTAAATTACATATATATTTTTTACTGTACATTTATAAAAATATATGTTTAACTATAGGTTTCCTACATTTTTGCATAAAATATATAGTGATTTTGTGGGTTGTAAGGTATTTTTTATTGTTAATTTTTGATATATATATTTTTTAATTTTTTTGATATATGTTTTTTTTTTTAATTTTTGTATTTTTTAAGGTGCAAATATATTTTTAAATTATACTAAAAATATCATATTAACACTTTAAATTTTTTAAGGTCCAAATATGATTATTATCCCTCCCTTTGTTGTTATCTCTTTCTATTTTATTTTTTATTTTTTAAAATATATTTAAATCTTTTAAAAACTTATAAAATATTCATTTTAGATTTAAAAATTATAAATAGATAATTAATATAATTTTTATAAAATATATTTTATTTTGTCATATTAAAACTTAAAAAATAATTATTCATTTCAATTAAACATAAATTATTAAAATATAAATTTAATTTTCAAAAATTTTTAAAAATTATTATTTAAATATTAATTATAAAAATTATTATTCTCACATAAAATTTCACTAAATATAAATTTAATTAATTATATATATATACACATACACACCCTAGTCCAGATTAATTGTTAATTTAATTAATTATTTATTTACTTACTTATTAATATTATAATTATTTTGAAAATAGTTAAATATATTTTATTAAATAAAATTTTTAATTTGAAATAATTAAATTTTAAAATTTTCACTATTAATACAATTAAAAAATAAATAATTAAATATAATTTATATTAATTAGTTTTAGAACATATTTTATGTTTTTTATTTAATATATATATATATATATATATATATATATATAGTTAAATAATTAGCTCCTCATAGAAATAGGAAGTGTATTCATATAACTATATTTCATCATTAACCAAATCAAATCAATTAAAGAAAAATTAATGTTTTAATTCAGTTTGATTAATGAATTCTATGAAAAAAAGTAATTTTGTTTAGATCATCACCACCACGATAGAATTCTACCATTGGCACAAAGAAAAAGATAATGCAAAGTCATAGTAATTGTCCTAAAAGAAGGTATCATTGAAAAACTTTTTTTTTTCAGATAAAAGTAATTAAAGATTAAACAATATTTGTACAAGTAGTGGGAAAAGGATAAAAAAGAAGACCGGTCAACTTGGAATCCCTTCTCTCACTCACACCAACAACATACACAAATACAGAGAAATAAAGAAACGCGTTTTAGAGTCAAACTACAAGAACAAGAACACCACCACCATCTTAAGAAACAAGAACAAAGCTCAACAACTCCAAAGTCCAAACTACCCCACCTATACACTAAATTTAAAAATCAAGAAAGCACCATTCACTACCCCACCAATACACTCTAAAATTAAAAATCAAGAAACAGAAAAATCAAGAAATCACCATTCACTGCCCCACCAATACAGTGTAAAATTAAAAATCAAGAAACAGAAAAATCAAGAAATCACCATTCTTTTCTTTCTTTTTCACTTCCCAGAAGAAAAATCAAAGAAATGGGATACTAGAATCATTGTTTCATTAATGTAAAGAGGAGGAAAAACAAGAAAGAAAGAGGAGGAAGATGAGCTTGAGCTCAGATGCTTTGACTACTACTCTTTGCAACTCAATCCAAGCTCTAGGTCGTGGGTTTGATGTTACATCTGATATAAGGCTATTGTATTGTAAAGGAGCTCCTGGGTCTAGGTTGGTGCATATTGATGAAGAGCATACCAGGGATCTAGTTCTCTCTGATGGGGTTTTGGTGCCCAATGTTTCTATTGATATTGATTGCTCCGAAGGCCATAGGACCATTGAAAGAATTCCTGTTTGCAGTTTCCATGAGGTAACTAATTTTTCCTCGATCTGTTTCCTTTCAAATCATTATCTAGGCATGCCTGATTTTTTTTTTCTTTTATGGTAATAAGATTTTGCCCGGGTTAAGGTGTTCTTGTGAGGATTTTTATTCCTAAATTGTTTGTTTTCTTTGTTTGGGCATTCTTGAAGGCCAATATCAATTACTGATGGATTTTCCTTGTTAATTGTGGGGATTTATAAAACTGTAGTGATCTGCTGTTCTAATTTTTACTAGGAAGCAACTTCAATGTGGCTGAGGAGTGAGAGTAGGGAATTAATACAAAAATGGAGTTGTTATATTGATTTTTTCATTTTTAGTTTTAGCCTACCATGGCCTAAGAAGCTGAGAAGCAAATTTTTTTACTTGCCTAAAGATTACACAATTTGGTTTGTCCTCAGAAAACAATCTGCCTAGGACTTCAAATCATTTATCGAAATGCCTATTTCCTTTGGATTTGTTTAACATATTGCATTTGGCAAACAAGGGATAATATTTCTCACATCCAAATAAATGATGCCAAACTCCCCTTGTATAATTGCTAAGTAGTCGCTAACTAGAACACTTGCAGATTGTGGCATAATTTTTAATTACAGTATGTTGCAATGAGAATGTATGTATATAGTAATTTCCAATGTTGATTACCTTTGTAAATCTGCTGTTGAAGAAATATTAACAGTACATATATTGATAATTTAAGCTTTGGTGTTGTATTTTAATATTGGTATTATTACTATCATTTTGAAAGGCTTTAGTCCAATTTGACACCTTTATTACCATTTAAATAAATCATTTCTACTTCAAGAGGCTCCTTCTGCTCAACCTAGGTTTCAATAGCCCATTTAGCAATCTCCTCTTCCTGTCCCATGGTTTTTAGTTACTATTCAAGTGGTCAGCTGCATAATTGAGTGAGCTTTTCACATCCAAATAAATGATGCCAAACACCCCTTCATTTACTGCACATTGGGGGTGCTAAAAAACTAGAGATGCTTAAATATAATGTCAGATTCACATGATGGATTAAACTTCTAAAGCAGCGGCAATTCAACTTCCATCACTTTAACAAGGACGGTACTGTAAGGAATCAAAAGAGCTCTGCCTTTTATTTCTTTGGATACAATTAAAAGTCTATGTTATAGGATTTGTTATATGACATCTTTGATTACTGAATCGATTTTGACTAGATAATAGCGTTTGGAATATGTAATTTTCTTGTTCTTAAATAGTGAAAATTCTGTGGATTGGTGGGCTATATCTTAAAGCAGTGATGGGGCTAAATTCTCAGCCTGCCTCTGAATACCTTATTGTTTGAATGGATTGGAAGAGAATACAAGGATATGATGCAAAGCACTTGATAGGTGCGACTGTTGTTACATGAGACCATCAGACCTTAAGGTTAATTGGTTAGTGATGGAGGTTTTGATTAAGGACAATTGGCAGATATGGATTTATTGGCCAAGAAAGGTAAATTGGAGATGGCCAACTCCTGCTTTTTCTGCAAAGTATTAAAATGCTTATATTTTCTCTTCCATTTGATCAACTCCAAATGCTTATATTTACAGGTTCTTTCTTTATGATCATTCTTTATCTAAATAAAAAAGTCTTTCGCATGAAAGATTTTGAGTTTGGAAGGAATGCTTAGTTGAGTTTTAGCATTTAAAATTGGATATAGATCGTGATGTGTATGAATTGGTACAAGTGTAAAGTGCTGTATAGCCCATTAATAATATAGATAACACTGGTGCATAAACCTGCTAAAGGGATGTGCATGCATCTATATATTTTCCTCATTGGAGGGCCATTTTCTGATGCAAATTGCAATAGCATAAGTTCTAAGATAGCCAAAAGTATGTTGGGGGAGGCTATTCCTTGAAAATTGCTTTGCAATCAGAATAATGTTTTTCTGTTGGCCAATTTTCCTAACCCAACCATTTGAAAATATGGAAAATGTTTTCTAGAAAAAATATTCTATTTGAAACAAATGGAGCCTTAATATTTATTTCTAGGTTTTCCCTTTGTAAACCCTGCTCTGAGGTTGCCAGAACTGGGTGGCCATATCCTTTCCTCAGAAGCAATAAATTGCTTATATGAGCTTCTTTGATGGCGTGAGATGCAATTGCAATCATTTCATATTTCAAAACATACTATCTTGTATAACTCACTTGACACTTCTTTCAAAGCAGTGTTGCGCAAGTAGCAAAGCATTTGCGATCATGAACATAAAGTGATGTAACTGCTTAATGACTAAGCATGTATGTATATAAAACATTCATCACCCTGTTGGCATTGCAATTTGTGCCTCTTGGACTGCTTGAATGTGTAGCAAACCTTTAACTCATTGTTGATTCTGAATGTGAAAACTGAAGAAACTAATATCTGGTTGTTGATGGGAGGACAGGATCAGGAAAGCAGAGACTAACAGTGATGATTTGAAATAGTGTATCCATTCAACTTTTTTTCTCCCTTTATACCTACAAATAATATGGCATTAGAATTCCTCACTCAATTGTGAATTTCTGTAATTAATCGATAGTCAAGTTGCATACATTAGTTCAAATCCATTTAAGGAAGTATAGACTTCAAATCCATTTAAGGAAGTATAGACCTATCTGATTTACATTGTAAGAGGAAGTTTGATTTTCATTTAGTTGTGGAAGTTGGACACTATCTTTAATTAGCTGTAGAAGAAAATTTCCCATGCTTTTGGATCTAATAGAACATTCCTGTTTACATTGTTTTATATGTTAGATTATCATGTTTGTGATATGGCTTGTGATGCGAATCCCAACCGACTTGCTTTGAAATCCAAAGTCTTTACGCAATAGCATGCGACCCCTTGGAAAGGCAAATCAAATTTGAACCTTGGAAAGCCAAATCAGATTTGAATAAGAAGACTTCGACCTGTTGACGAACCTGTATCAAGATTCTTGGTATAATAGTGAACACCATAAAGTAATTAGTTTTGATAAGTTCAGATGATTCAAAATTCTCACAAAATTATATTTAATCAAAATCTGAAATCAAGAATACATGAGTTTAACTAAGTATTTATAGTGACTTAGTTATATAAAAACCCTAATTTAAGTTTTCTAGTTAAGAATAAATTTCCTAAATCAGGGTAAGCTTCCTAGACAAGGATAAACTTTTAAATAAGATAAAAATAAAATTTAAATTCATTTTGGGCTATAAGATAATACAAAACAGGTTCAAAACTCACTAATATACTTAATTTTAATATAATTATACAACTCATAAATATATTATACTAAAACTTGGATAAGATTGATCAAAATCTGATGTGCACAGGACTCTACTTAGGATCATGTCTTTGCTTCTGTTCTCAATAAGGCTTTCTGCTATATATAGTTAAACTATTATTATTGTTATGATTATTATTATAGGAACTATGGTGTTAAATGGAAGTTTATTGCTTGAAATGTCAGATGGCAGGAAGATTCAATGAGAAATCTGGTATATTGGGACATATTCCACTCGGAAGCTTTAATGGCATGTTCAATTTCACTGGTTCTTGGCAAGTTGATGCAGCAGCGACAAAATCCCTTGCAATGGTTGGACATTTCATTCCCCTGTATAAGGTTCAATTAGCAAATGTGAATTTAGTTTTGTGTGAGGAAATCAAGCGTGCTGTTCCTTATTCCTGGGATCCAGCATTCTTGGCAAGGTAAATATATTATCTTATTATAGATTCTATAATGCATAGTTGTAACTTAGTCCATTGGAATTTTCTTTTCATATTATTTTATTTGAATAAGAAATCAAGATATTTCCTAGTATAATCTGTGTCCAAAATAAAATTTTGAGAAAATGTCACCCTACTTTGGAGGTGCCAAATTGTGCCATCTTTTACATTCCTATTAATTGATTAAATATAATGGATTACAAATTGGTAAGTTTGCATGGATGATTTTTGTGGTAATGGTGAGTTCTTGATCTAGTGAAGAGGTGTGCCTATAACCTTTGTCCATATTCATGTTGAGAAACTTGTCTGATAAAATTCCTAGAGAAACTTGAAGAGTTTGACAACATCATCTTTTTGATTGGCGGCTCTCTTTTGCTTTTTCCTGTTTCACCTTTCAGTTTCATTGAAAGCTATGGTACCCATGTTGTCACATCTGCAACAATTGGTGGAAGAGATGTTGTTTATATCAGGCAGCATCAGTCATCTTCTTTATTAGTCTCAGACATTGAGAGCTATGTGAAAGACATTGTAGATCAGAGGTTTCAGGGCTCAGAAAGTCAGTCAAGTGCTGGCCCCTTAAAATACAAGGACAAGGTTATTATCATTGAATTGTTCACTTAATTTTGTTCAATTAAGATTTTTTTTTCCTTTTGCCCCCATATGGATCATTGGGTCGATGGCTTATTTTTAATTCATCTTTTCCAATTTTATTTCATTTTGCCTTCCTTTTGTAGTTCCCATAAATGTTTTTGCCTCTCATGCACTCTCTGTTTCCTCAAATAAATATTTTTCTGTTCTGAAATGTGAGAATCAGTAAAAATTAAATTCATTGTTGTAGGATGTTACAGTCATTTTTAGAAGGAGAGGAGGTGATGATCTTGAACAGAGTCATGCCAAGTGGGCAAAGACTGTGCAGTTGGCACCAGATGTGATTAACATGACATTTACACCAATTGTCTCTTTGCTTGAAGGAGTTCCTGGCATAAAGCATTTAGCCCGGGCGATTGACTTATACTTGGAGTGTAAGTTTTTATTCAACAGTTCCTCTCTCTCTCTCTCTCTCTCTCTCTCTCTCTCTCTCTCCCCTTGCCTGTTTGATTCAATATTCTGTTATACTTAAATGAAAATGTGATGCAGTTTTCAGTAGTATTTCTGGATGTAAGATGTTTATTTTTCTTGTAAACAAGTAACGACCATAAAAAACAATTTAGGAAAATAGTTGTTCACTTTCTTGGGTCCTCTAGTTATTTCTTGTAAAGTCAGATGCAAAGGCTTCTTGCTATGGCTGCTTCTGTTGCTGTTGCCAGGCATTACTATGTTTTAAGCAATTGATATTTGAAGAACTTTTGAAAAGATCTAATCGAATATTGGATTATGCAAGCTGGATTATTATTAACAACATTTTAGATGGAGTCTTGTATGACATCTGTTTTTAATTTGACCTTTTGTTATTAATTATTGAATTATATTGCATTTTTTTTTTTACCAGACAAGCCACCTATAGAGGATTTGCAATATTTCTTGGACTTTCAAATTGCTCGAGTTTGGGCTCCAGAGCAGAATAACCTCCAAAGAAAGGAGCCAGTTTGCCAATCCCTTCAGTTCAGCTTGATGGGTCCCAAGCTTTATATCAGCCCAGATCAGGTAATTTTTCATGGTTGCAAAATCTTTATAAATAGCTTGCAAAGGAAAACAAATTTTAAAAATAACTCATACGTGATGTGAAGATCTATGTAAGTTGATTTTTAGATATTTTAGTATTACTTGAATGATGATAATCAGAGTGAAGAGCCTTCAAATGGAAGCCTTAATTATTGTAGGCGTTACTGCTTATGCCACTACTTGACAAGCGCATTGATGGGTTTACATCTTCCATAACTGTTTCAAGATTTAAATTAAAGCGAACAGTTTTTCATAAATTACTCCTTATGTGCCTTGAATTCCTTACTATCTAGTTGAAATTTCTCCTTTCAGGATTGTGCAAATTCTTTTTGCTAGACTTTGTCAGCCTAAATATAACCTCTATTTCTTTCAATGTAGTTGTAAACCCAACTGAAAACATGTATGGCATTGCAGGTGACAGTTGGCCGTAAGCCAGTTACTGGTCTTAGACTTAGCCTAGAAGGCAGCAAGCAAAATAGACTCTCCATCCATTTGCAACATCTAGTGTCTCTTCCAAAAATTCTTCAACCACATTGGGATACACATATAGCCATAGGTGCACCCAAGTGGAAAGGTCCTGAAGAGCAAGACAGCCGTTGGTTTGAGCCTATAAAGTGGAAGAACTTCTCCCATGTAAGCACTGCACCAATAGAGTACACTGATACTTCCATTGGAGACCTCTCCGGTGTTCACATTGTTACTGGTGCTCAGCTTGGCGTTTGGGATTTTGGAGCCAAAAATGTATTGCACCTCAAACTCCTCTTCTCAAAAGTTCCAGGTTGTACAATAAGGCGGTCTGTATGGGACCATAGCCCCTCCAATCCTCCTTCACAGCAACCCAATGGAGCATCATCATCAATTTCAAATGAGAAAACCTCAGCTGATAAGAAGGAAGATAATTCGAGCCTTGTCGGGAAATTGGCCAAAATAGTTGATGTGAGTGAAATGTCGAAGGGACCACAAGATATTCCTGGTCATTGGTTGGTAACAGGAGCCAAGCTTGGGGTGGACAAGGGAAGGATTGTTTTGCGTGTGAAGTACTCCTTATTGAATTATTGATAGATTATTTCTATACTTTTAGGATTACCATTTTCCATATGTAAGCATAGTCAGGCATTCTTTGCACAGGTATCCTTGTTCCTTGTTTTTCTGTACATTATGTTCTTTTTGTAATTTGCTTTTAGCCTCAGTAGCTGATAGTCACATCACTAAATATCTGAGGGTCTTTTCTTCTGGATTTTTTATTTTTGAATATATTTGTTTATTGATGAAAGAGAAGGCTTTGTTGTCCAATAATAATAGACTATTTCCATCTATATAGAAAGCGATTTCAGCTGATAAACTGTATTTTTTTTAATGTTGGTTTTCAGTTCTGTAGATATTTTTATATAACAGGATCTCTGCTAATTTATTCTGTTTCAGAAAATGGTAGAAAAGAGTTTGCTTGGGATGGACATTGGAACTACTCTTCTGAAAAAAACATGGTTTTAGATGCTGTCGATAAAAACAGTTTGATAGTGTTGTTTAGTTAATTTTTCATAATTTTTTGATTAGAACATATGAAATTCACTTTAAAACAACTTTAATGACATGGGATGTAAGTCTGCTCATTTGTGCCTGGTTTAAGCTTTCCAATAGCCCTTCAAATGTCCAACCTTGGGAGAATGGTGGAATGATTAAAACAGCTTAATAGATTTGCCTCTTTCAGGAGAGTAGACAAGGGGATTTAAGTCACTTTTCTGCAATGCTAAACTAACTTTAGCAACTATAGCAGCACTTTAGCCGGCCATACAAGCCATTAGACAAAGATGTTCCCTCAATCTTAAAAACAGGGTCCAGTTTACCAGAGCTAGGAGTAGTGACAAAATTAAAGAATTAATCATCTAAATGTAAGATTCTGCAACCTAGTGTGAACCCTTTGCATGTCCGAATCACTGGTTCCTATTGCATTCTGTTTCAGCATTCCTCAACGACAACTAGAAGTATTTTTCTATGATTAATTCTTGGAGGTTAGAATATGCAAATTACATTTGCTTACAGGCAAATAGTTTATTGACAGTGACATTTGCATAAAAGAAAAGGGACTTTAACTCTTTTAATCATTCCATGAGCATTTACATTGCATCACTTTAGCCGGCATATGAACTCTAGTTGCCAAAGTTTCTGCCAATGGCAGAAGAAACCTGCACACTCCTGTCCAAGAGAGTCAAGACAAGTTTAAAATATGCACCAATTTCGTTGTGCTTGTTTTATTGTACTTCTGGTAATTACCTATATGCATTATTCTCTGATCAAGCAAAAGCTCAACTTAACGTTATTTCGGTTGATTATATGCATTATTCTCATGTCATTCCATCATTTGACACTGTCTCTGTAGTTTTAGTCGGCAATAATTAAAAGAAGTTGCAGTCACGATCAATCAAGTAGAGACTGTAGTCCTCAAGAAGTGGTCAAAAACCACTTTTCATGTCAGTATGCAATTTCAAACCTGTATATATAATGCGTGGCTCTAGCTTAGGTTATATCAATCTGGTCTCCATCACTACTCTTGTGCAACCAGAGCAGGCAGAGCAAGCCCGTATCTAGTCATGGTATTTTATTACTTTATCCTTGATTTGTTCTTTGAAGTCATATGTAATTTTTATTACTTTAGTTGTGATTTTTTTTTATTAAATGATTTGCAGGACAAACCTGTGCTTGTTGAAGGAAAGGTGGACTGGAAGGGAAGACAAGCTACAAAGAATAAGCATGGAGGAATCAAGACTTCTTTTCTCATACTTGGTATATATATATATCTAGTATTATAAAAGCTGTTGTAACAAGATATTAAACTTTCTTTTAGAAAATTAATCAGTTGATTGTGTGGTAATTTGGTTCACAGGCACATTTGGTTTCGAACAGATGGCGACTATTGCACTTGCGGTGAACTTGGTGACATATTTCAATAGGATTATGCACTTTGAAATTGCAGATGCAGCTAATCAACTCACTAACTTCATGGGTGCTAGCTACATCCTGTCTCTTCTGGTGGCTTTTATTGCAGATACTTATATTGGCAGATGGAAAGCGGTTACAATTTCAGGATGCTTCGAGTTCTTGGTAAACATAATACTTAATTAATTAATTCATGATCATTTTCATTATCAAGAATCAAGAAACAACAGAAAACAAGAAAATGTGTTTATACAGGGACTAGTATTGCTAGCAATTCAAGCTCACTACCCAAAGTACAAACCACCTCCTTGTGATGTGTTCGATCAAAATTTGCACTGCGAGATAGTTGAAGGTAGCAATGCTTTCCTTCTGTTTGTAGCTCTCTACTTGCTTGCTATTGGCGGTGCAGGAATCAAAGCTGCATTGCCATCACATGGTGCTGATCAATTCGATGAGAAAGACCCGAAAGAGGCCAGGCAGATGTCCAGCTTCTTCAACTCTCTCTTGCTAGCAGTGTGTGTTGGTGGTGCTGTTAGCTTAACACTTCTAGTATGGATGCAAGATAAGAAAGGATGGGATTGGGGATTTGGATTCAGTGCTCTTGTTTTGTTCTTGGCTATGATAATCTTTTTTGCTGGATTGCCTATGTATCGCATACAAGTTGTTCAGGGATCTACTGCTATTACTGAAATTATACAGGTTTGCATAAATTTTAAACTCGCAAATCATAACCTCTTTAGAAAGGGTGTTACAGTGCACGGGACACTTTTTTCATTTTGCAGGTGTATGTTGCTGCTATTCGTAATCGGAAACTTCAACTTCCTGAAGACCCTTCAGAGCTCTATGAGATTAACAATGATAAGGAAGCTGCTATGGAAGCAGAATTTCAAACTCACACAGATACTTTCAGGTTAAATATAATTTCTAATAAGAGCCTGTTTCGCATGGAATTTGAGATATGCTTTTAGATGTTATCACAATTTGATGAAAATGTTGTTTAACTGTGTTAAAACTTTTAAGACTAAACCATGTCGAATTCACTGTAAAAATAATTTTTATGGCCTCCAATAAACATTTTTTAAGTAGTGATTTTCTCAATAATAGCTCAAACAACAAATACCAAACAGGTATCTAATATAGCTCAATAACAAATATGTATTTTGTGTTCAGGTTCCTAGACAAAGCAGCCATCCCAACAACATCTACAGGGAACGATGCAAGACCAGAAGCTCAAAATCCATGGAAACTCTGCAGGGTAACTAAAGTAGAAAATGCAAAAATTTTACTTGGGATGCTACCAATCTTCTGTTGCACAATTATTATGACCCTTTGTCTAGCTCAGCTCCAAACTTTCTCTATTCAACAAGGTCTATCAATGGACACAAGAATCACAAAATCTTTTAACATCCCACCAGCTTCATTACCAATCCTTCCAATTGTTTTCATGATCATCTTAATCCCAATATATGATCGCCTCTTCGTACCCTTTGCTAGTAAGATCACAGGCCATCCTACAGGCATAACTTACCTTCAAAGAATAGGGGTTGGCCTAATTCTATCTTCTATATCTATGGCTGCAGCTGCAATAATGGAAGGGAAAAGAAAAAAAGTGGCTAGTGACCATAACTTGTTAGATGCTACCCCAATACTGCAGCCATTGCCTATTAGTGTGTTCTGGCTATCAATTCAATACTTCATATTTGGAATTGCAGACATGTTTACGTATGTGGGTCTTCTTGAATTTTTCTATTCACAAGCACCAAAAGGGATCAAGTCCATTTCTACTTGCTTTCTTTGGAGTTCCATGGCACTTGGGTATTTTTTTAGCACTATATTGGTTAAGATAGTGAATAGTGCTACAAAGGGAATTACGAGTAGTGGAGGCTGGTTAGCAGGGAATAATATTAATAGAAATCATTTGAATCTTTTTTATTGGTTACTTTCTGCCTTGAGTCTGATTAATTTTTGTACCTATTTGATTGTTGCTAAGAGATATAAGTATAGGCCACAGAACCCTTTGAGTTCAGATTAGAATGACAAGGCTTAAGCAAAAGATCAAGAAACTATTAAGTACTATTTATCTTCTTTCTGATTTTTCTTTCCTTTTCTTCTTTCAGTAAATTCACTTTGTCTGTTCATATAGTGTTGTTCAAATTTGTTAATAATGTAGAGCAAATTCAATTGATCTTATTCTATTCTTGGAGCTGAGTGGAGATGTCTTAGTGGACTCATTCGAAAAGGAGATTTAATTTTAATAGACAACTGAATAAAAAATTAAATGAAGAGAGGGCTGGAACTTATTAGATGTGTGCTTATCAAAGAGAATTGATGATTTATTTCTTCATGTGAAAGAAAATTAATATTCCATGTTGGAAGTGATAATTGGCAGGGTGTGAATTTTGCAGTCACTAATTATAATCCATTTTTACATCAAATCAGCAGGAAACTGACAAACTCAACTTGAAAGAATCATTTTATAAAGAATATGAACTTGAAATTAAGAATCTTAATTGTGACAATAGCATGAAATGAAAATCAACTAAAAAAGTAATCAACGTTTGCTCACTTCTTATTTTATAAAAAAGATTATTAGATAAAAAATAATTTTTTTTGGAAGCTGATATCACATAAAAATAAATAATTAGATCTTATTTATAAATTAAATCATTCTTACTTAAATAAAAAAAAAATATATAAAAAAGTCATTACTAATCATATGTTATCTATGAGTTTTTGATTTAATTAATTGAAATTTCCTATAAATTTTTAATTTTTTAATAAATTAAATTTATTAAAATTCAAATTTTAGACGTTTTGATCATTTTAATACAATTGAATAAAAAAGTTCATTAATTATTGATATAACTAGGGATGGCAATGGGCGAAAAACTATCTCAAAGCAAGAAATTCTCATCTTCATTTTTGTTTCACATACGAAGATAATTTATTATCTATCCTTAACTTTCACTTGAATTTTATACGGCTAAATTTATATTTATTTATAAAATTTATAAATAAAAATAAATTTATTTAAAAAATATTAATAAAATTTAGGTATATTAATTAAATATAATCGAAATATAAATACGCCTAATGAATTAAAAATATTTTGTAATGTTATTTAATAAAAAATTTAAAAAAATTTAAAAATATTCAATAATTAAAAAAATAGAATTAGATTTTTTACTTTTTTATTTTTATAAAAATTTTAATACATAAATATTATATATAAGGATAATTAAATAATTATATTAGGTATATTTATTTAAATCTAATATTGGATGCCTATCTTAACACACGTTCCGTTATATTCTCCTTCCATCTACTAACTTAGAAATCAGAATTTCCCCCATTAAGAATGCAAACCTCTTGATCTTACTTGTTTTTTATTTATAGTCTTATCCATCACCTTCATATCATAAATTCTTATAACTAAAATGAGGTAATTTCTATGTCATTAAATGTTATTGAAAAAAATTATATTTTTTCTTTTTTTTTTTAAACACTAAATTCAAAAATGGTGAAATGACCAAGTTGGAATGGAAGCCAAAAAAAAAATATCCCATTAATTTATAGATAAATTTTATTTAATTTATTAATTTTAATTTTTTATATAATTTTAATGTATTTAAAATTAATTTAAAAAAAATTATATTTACATAAAAAATTTTAATTATCGACTCATTCAAAATTTTCTGACTTATAAAATCAACCATAAAATTTCATATATAAATATTATGTGCTCCATATATTTATTTTAGGTTAATGAAAACACAAAAGTATCAGCGAAACTTAAAATTTGAGTTTAGTCCTCCAAACAAACTAAATTAAGTAGTATAATAATAATAATAAAATAATAATAATAAAATAATAATAATAATAATAATAATAATGCGGCTAGCACCCAAATCCCAAAAATAATTTTTTACACATTTGTCAAGGAAACTTAACCATTCTCTGCCACCTCACCCTTCCATGCATGCCTACGTGTTGTGCTCACTTGCCACGTGGGTCTCCTGCCTTTTATAAATCAACAATCAAAGAACAATGCACAAATTAATGACACCTCATAAATTACAAACTCCTTTAGACAAATTTTGATGGCTTCCAGCGACAAACCACCGGAGCCAACACCGATTGGGGGCGGAGATAAGCCTACACCGCCAGGACAGCCGATGTCTACTAAGCAACACTTGTTAGACAAGGGTGCACAGATGTTGCAGTCATTAAAGCCAATAAAGCAAATGAGCCAGCATGTTTGTACTTTTGCTAGTTATAGCCATGACATGTCTCGCCAGATTGAAACTCACCACTACATCACTAGAATGAACCAGGATTTTCTTCAGTCCGCTGTTTATGACACTGATGATAGCAATAGCCGTCTTATCGGTAACCTTTCTCTTTTTTTTTTTTTTTTTTAATCGCAATTTTACGGTCTTGAAGATACGATTTCGATTTTAGGAACTGTTTATGTTTTGTTTAATATGGATAATATGTACAGGGGTGGAATATATAGTTTCAGATCGGATATTCGATACTTTGCCACCTGAAGAACAGAAGCTATGGCACTCTCATGCTTATGAGGTTTCTTTCTCTCTACTACTAATTATTTTTTTCTTTTTTTTTTAATTTATTAATTTAATGTATACTGTGAATTAATTCGGAGGCATGCATGCATGGTTTCAGGTTAAATCAGGCCTCTTGGTTCATCCCCGGGTTCCAGAAATGGTAGTCAAACCAGAACTCGAAAATTTGGCTAAAACCTATGGCAAGTTTTGGTGTACCTGGCAGGTTGATAGAGGTAACTATATATATATATATATATATATA
>CANXYC012792262.1:0-35318 GCA_948193065.1 Aleurites moluccanus
TATATATATATATATATATATATATATATATATATATATGAGTTATGGTGGTGTAACGATTTAATTATGGGTTTGATTTAGTGTCCATGTGCCCCAAGTGGTTGAACCTTTTATTATCACTTTCGTGTCAAATATGTAGAAGTTAGGGGTTTGTTTTATTTATTATTAGTTATTGTTGATTTATAGTAATTGATGGTTAATAATAAAAAAAAAAAATATAATTGTTTGATAAAATTTTGCTAATTATTATTATTGAAATATTAAATAACGATTAAAAATATAATTTATCTTATATATATATATATATTATTTGATTTTTAATGTATACTATGAATACATGATTGATGAAATTAATAGTTGAAAAATTATAATTAATTATTTTATTATATAATTATATATTTTTTTTAAAAATAAATATGATGATTTTTATAAATATTATTTATAATATTTCGATAGTTATTTAATTTATTATCACTATAGCCATATAAAAATTAATTTGAAAATATATTTTTATTAATAATAATTCTTATAAAAATATAGTAGTTTATATTTAGTAATATTTTTGACCTTTCAAATATGTGAGAGAAATTTTATGTGGATCACATATATGAGGTACATGAACCTTAAGTTAATGCACCTCTAACTTTTAATCAAACAATTGTACATAATTAAAGGAACCTAAATAACCCTTTAGGTTCCTAACTTCACTTCTATAAATCTTTGCTAAACAAAATGCCATAAGTATTTGTGAAGAATTAAAGTTTATACTAAAAAGAATTGTATTGGTTTAAAGAATTTTGGTTATGAAGAGGTTTACAGTTTGAGAATATGAAAATTAAAGAGCTAAAAGATGTCAATTTTCTCCTAAGAGAGCGATTGTGTGTGAGAGTATTTTGTTTGTCGATACTTCTGCTTTTACAGGCTTATATAAAATAACTGTTGGAATCACTTCTTCCTACTAATTCTACTAATTCTTATAAGAAACTGCTTTCAATAACTTTTCAACTCCTCTTTATGTCTCAATTTCAGTAACTTCTCAATTTCTCTTTACGTTTCAGTTCCAGTAACTCCTCAGCTATACTAAGGAACTACTTCACTAATTTCTCAGTTTTACTAAAAAACTGCTGCATTTTACGTGCACATACTTATGTTTTTCTAGAATACTGAGAAATTCTCCTCTGTTATCGGTGCAACTCATTTGTCATTGATGCAGCTCTTTTATCATTGGTGCTCAAATGAAAAAGAAGCTGTCAGACTTTGTTAACCTTACGAGTTTAATTCGTTAGATCTCTAATTAAATTACAAACTTGATCCCAATCAAAATGCAATCCTAAATAAATATCTAAAATATTATGCTTATTTATCATTTTACATTCTAATTATAATTTTAATCGTTAAATTATTAAATATTTTAAAATTAATTTTAGTTACTAATTATAATTATTGTTTATTTACCGCTCACCGTTGACCAAAAAATCAAACGGGAGTCAGAGGACATTATTTTGGGTATTTGGCTCACAGTAAAACGTGGTGTTTGGCGTTTAGCTATACCAGTCGTACAAACAGGGTTTTGTCTTTTTCGATTCCCAGACGAACTTTGCAATTATTGGGCTGATGGCACCCAAGCCTATCAAATTTAGTCTGGGCTTCAGTTCTGGGTAACGTGGTCCAAACTAGATTAAATGACGTTTTAAGGTTATCTCGTTCCACTGGGGGGTGAAGTGGGGATGCTTGTTGATGAGTGATGAGCATCGGACGGTGGTTTTCTATTCTCGATTTTGTTTATAAATTACTTATTTTTATGCCCGGGCCTTTTGTTGGGGGACAAAGCTCAGAGTCCCTGATAACTTATTTATTACCATTTGCGGACTCCACTGTCCAAAACTTCGCGTGCGTTCTTTGTGAGAGACTCTTGCAGTTTTCCTTATTTATATTATGCTTGGAGGCAGTGAACAAGGATCTCTTAAAATCTCAAGCATTCACATCCAGATTAGCTGTTGATCTCCAGGTAACAAGCTGTTATTTTTTATAACATTTTAATGGTGGATTCAGTTTTTATTTCTTCTTCCCGCTTCATAGATCGTATCAGACTGCAATTTTCTTGAAGAAATTTTAGGTTTATTTGCTAACTGTGACGCATACTGGTTTGAGTTTTCAGTTAGACGGATTTGCTGGCTTGCCTTGTCGGTGCTGTGCCTGTGATTAGTTGCATTGCATATTTAGAGCATTTGTCAATTTTCAATTCCACTTTCTCTTTCATGATCTTGCTACTTATCATAAGCTAATTGCATTTAATTAGGTCTTTTTCATTTCGTTTTCAGGTGTTGCTTTTCCATTTCTTATTCTGATTTTTTTTTTGGAGGACTGAGCGTCTCATACGACTCTAGTGGATAAGCCGATGAATGTCGCCGCCGAATTTGGATAATTGCATCAAATTTCCGTTGCTTGTTTGTTTTGAATATATTCAGATGTTGTAGAGAGCGGACACTTATACAAAATCCGTAGCGAGGTGGAAGCAAAAAGCAGGCAAAATGATAATCAACAAGCCACTCGTATTGACTTATCTGTACCTTTTGATCTACATTTTGCTTTCATCGGGTGTAATCTTGTACAACAAGGTAATTGCTCAGTGTAAACCTTTGGGTGATTTTATGGTGCATTCTTGCTTAACTGTGAAACCTCTCAAGATTTACTTGCGTGCATTTTTAGTATATCCATTGAACATACATATTAACTTGGCAGATGCTGGTTCTTGACATGAATTTGACATATGGCATTGTAGCCTTATTTTTAGATTCTAACTATGAGGCTGTTCGACTGGCTGAGCTATATTGTAGTCTATGGACTTGAATCGGCATCCACCTAATGATTCCTTGATTGTATTTTCCCTTTATAAATATCTTTCCTAGTAGCTAGTTTTTTTTTCCCAGTTTTATTGAGTCCAAATTAGCCAGGAATTTTTGACCCATATGTTTGCTATAGCACCTAAATCTAACAAGTAATTGTTATCGAGTCTTCAACTCCAATCTCAAACTATACTTTAGTTTCATGTCAGCTGATAGCCGGTATGTTAATGTGAGAATCTATGTCATCCTTGGTGTTAATCAGGGATATGTAGAGGCATTGGGACCCTATGTTGTGTTTGCAATAACATATTTGGTCCTAGCTGATTGCATGGACTTGTATAGACAGCCTCTATTTAGCTCTTCCTCAAGTAAGATAGCAATAAATGCTGACTTTCTATATACTACTCATTTATATAGTCATATGCAATTCTATGCATTATAATCATTCACATGGTTAACCAGAATGTTGAACTACTTACGACTTTGTGTATTTTGTTGCAGTGGGTTCTCTCACCGAAGTATTTCAACTTCCCATTTCCCATCACTCTTACAATGATCCATATGGCATTCTCAGGGATGGTAGCCTTTTTTCTTGTTCGTGTATTCAAGGTTTGACATAATTTTGACATCTTTTATCCTAGTATTAGTTTTTGGTTAAGATATATTTGTCAACTAGATTCATTTTTAATAAAGTAAATCTATCTCTTAATCATTGTAGTAATTAGTAGAACCTCATTTGTAGCTTTTAATTGTTCTAGAACCTTAATGAAATAAGTTGAATATCTCTTTGCAAAGTATGGAGAATATTAACATATTCCTCCATACATTAACTGACAGCTTTTTTTTTTTTTTAAATCAATGATACAATAGACAACAAGTACTTATGAGCCACATGTTTATTTCCATCTGGCCTGATGAAGAGGTGAAAACTTCTCATGTCGATTTTCTTTCCTTATTAAATCATTTTCTAGCTCCTTTATTCTTTACTAATTGTTTTGAATAGCAAACAAAAAGCTTAAATTTCTTTATCTTTATCCAATATTTTCTTTTTTCATTATGATTTATTGCTGTAATCTTGTTCCTGTTTAGCTATATATAACTATAGATCCAGCATGTGATTGGAGTCACATGTTGTATTTGATTTGTTCTGCAAAGCGTGCTTCAAATGCACAGTTATATTTTCTCTCTCTTTCATCCACACACATGCACACGCACACATACATATAAAGAGTATCTATGATGCACGGTAGTTCCTAATGCCTGACCAAAGTATGGTATTGAACGCTCTTTTTCTTGCTGTATATTCTTTTGTTGCTTCCTTTTTACTCTTTGTTTTCTAAAGGAAATATTATGATTTTCTCCCTACTTTTTATAATGAGCAGGTTGTATCTCCAGTCAAAATGACTTTTCAAATGTAAGTGATGTAATTTGTTTTTTCAAAAATCTTATTTTATTTTTATTTTGCTATTACTCCATCTTTCCAACTTATTTTTCCTGAAACCTTTTTCTTGATGATGCAGATATGCAACATGTGTGATACCTATAAGTGCTTTCTTTGCAGCCAGTCTATGGTAAGGACCTAACTGTGGTATGAAGGGACTTCTTACTGAGAAGTGTATGATATTTTGTTCTCATCATAAAGAAGGCATTAGGTGGGATATAATTCTTGCTGTCTGATGTCTGAGATAAATGAGTTGTGACATTTTATGCTAGTTCTGGTGAACAGTGAGTCAATTTGTCTCTAATTTATAGAAAAAATGTAATGACTCTTAGTAATAGGGGTTTTATGGAGCTGGACCAATTTCAATAGATCCTCAGTTTTGATGAAGCTCATGTTACCTTGTATATTCATAGCTCTAGTCTGCTATTTTGAGCACGAGTGAGGAAGCAGCCATTGCTTAATTTCAATAACAACCATATCATAGCAGAATCCAAAGGCTCCTGCCTTCCGCAAATGCATGTTGTTTTTATAATGGTGTGAATTGTCACTAATTGTGATGCTATTTTTTCTCATTGGAGCAATTTTATCAAATTAAGCAAGATCGTCATCCGATGTTTCAAATTAATTAGGATTTATGGCTTGATTTGGTTGTCTTACTTTTTGCTTACATGTGTACTGTGCTGCTGGGTTTTTGTGAACTCATATTGGCTGCTACTTTTTTTCCCTTTTTGAGCAAACTTTCTGTTATGAACATTTTACATGTTTCTGTTTATATATGTAAAACACTTTACTATGTGTAGTGTTATTTATGCATCAAAACTGCATAATTAACTTATATTGGTGGGCCCTTTTTCAATTTTAAGTTGCTGGTTTTCACAGGTTTGGTAACACTGCTTATTTGTACATTTCGGTGGCCTTCATCCAGATGCTTAAAGCTCTAAGTATGTCAGTAGAAAAGGCAGTTGATTTTCATTTCATGATAAGCTCTTTATACCTGCTAGGTAGGCCCTTAAAATTAACTAATGGATTTGAATGTTACAGTGCCAGTGGCGACGTTTCTTGTGGCTGTTATGTGTGGCACTGACAAAGCAAGGTGTGATGTGTTCTTAAACATGTTGCTGGTCAGTGTTGGAGTTGTCATCTCTTCATATGGGGAAATTCATTTTAATGTAGTTGGCACAGTTTACCAGGTTACAGGCATTTTTGCAGAAGCACTTAGGCTGGTTTTGACTCAAGTCCTTCTTCAGAAAAAGGGCTTGACTCTAAATCCTGTCACCAGCTTATATTACATAGCTCCATGCAGGTACTGCATTTGATGATCTGAGATTTGTTTTATTCACTAAGAAATTTTGGGGGCCAAAGTTGACTGTTTCTTTTCCTCTTCTACCTCTCTCTCTCTCTCTCTTATTTGGCCGGTCACATTGATCTTTAATTTGCAATTGGAACTAGTAATTTTTTTGTCTGATTTACATGGCAATTGAATCTGTTTTTGAGGTGTATATATTTAATTTATATGTCAACCAGCCATAAAATGTTTTTGTGGTTGGCTGTTGCTACAATTTATACTTAACACCAAGAGTTCCCCTTCACCATCTTAATGTTCGTGCTAGTGTGCCCATTCCATAACTGAAGTTCTTTAAGACTGAGAGTTTGTATTTAAAGGCATGTTAATAATGAACTTCTCACATTTTCTTAGTCTTCTGGATGCAGTTTTGTCTTTCTGTTTGTTCCTTGGTATTTACTGGAGAAGCCTGGGATGGAAGTGTCACAGATCCAGTTTAATTTTTGGATCTTTTTCTCTAATGCTCTTTCTGCATTGGCCTTGAACTTCTCCATATTCCTAGTAATTGGCAGAACTGGAGCAGTCACCTTTAGGGTTGCTGGGGTTCTAAAGGATTGGATATTGATAGCCCTTTCAACTATTATATTTCCGGAGTCTACAATAACAGGGCTGAATATAATTGGCTATGCAATTGGTATTTCTCTAATCATTTGAAATGTGGATTATTTTCTTCAGATTCTGTAAGTGTAGTTTAATTTTTCTCTTTCCTTTTTGTACAGCACTTTTCGGTGTTGTCATGTACAACTACTTAAAGGTTAAGGATGTCCGTGCATCTCAGCTGCCTGAAGCTATTCCTGAAAGAATCACAAAGGTTAATTTTCTAATTAATCCTATCTTATAGCTGTTCATCATATTTATTCTCTATTATACTTTGAAACTTGCTCTGCTGAACCTGGCATTATTCTTAGTAATTATGCTAATATCATTGGAAAAAAACATATAAGATAATTGTTTGCATTTTAAACAAATTATTTGAAGGTGTAGGAACTGAGATAAATATTTGCATTTTAAACAAATTATTTTAAGTTGTAGGAATTGAGAATTTGTTTCTGAAAAGATTTAGCCAATTGATGGCACAATATTTGATAAATGTCTTGATGCGTGAGTGGACATTGGCGAACTAATATATATTTGCATCATGGCTTTATATATCATGTTTGGAAAGTGGAAATTTGAAATGTTAATGGGCTAGTCAACTTTCTACAGAATCTTAGTTGGCAATGAACACTTCAAATTGCTGTTTACTGTGACTAACTACACAAGCATGTTATTTTCGTTGTATTGCTACTCTTGCACATGATTAATTGTTGTTTATTGGTTTAGAACTTGGAAACACCTAATCTGAGCTGAACTAGTTCCATTGCCTTCCACAATGTTCCTTATTGGTTATCACAGGATTGGAAGTTGGAGAAGAAGTCATCTGATGTATTTACACCCAGCAACAACAATGATAACAATGGCAGTGGAGGTAGTATTTCTTCCGACTTGGGTGTTGATGAGGAAGCACTTCTAATTCCATCAAGGTTGTCGCACATTGGACGCACACAGTTTAGCAGCCATGCTGCATGAATTTTGAACACCCAACTATAGATGTGGTTTGTATATCCTGAAAGAGACAGAAGAAAAACTGCTAAGGGAAGCCGGTTCAAGTGTGGTTTGCATTCTACAATTTCTGGAGTTTTTTTTTTTTCTTTATTTGTTTTCCCCCTGCATCAAGTACATCTTCACGGAGCAAAGTGAAGGGGCAAGTAATTGTAACTATTAGTATTTGCACGCTTTATTTTCTAGTTATAGTTCTGCAGGTGGCAGCTTAGGACCCATTGCTGGGTCAACAAGCTTACCGTAATATAGTCTTTTGGATACTTTTTTTCTTTCTGGGTAGTCCATGACAGATTATGAACCTTCTGCTGCGGACATCAGATTCGTCAATGCTCCTTTAAGATCAGAGTTGAATGATCTGATCGTATTCTCAGACCATTTATATAGGGATTGGTAGGATGGTCATGCATTAATTAGTTCATAATAACAATCTTATCCTCTCTGTACGCGTGCGCGAGTCACTGTGTCTCCTGGCTTTGTGATGTCCAAACAGACAAGAAAGTCGAACGTGATCATTTGCGAGCCCCCAGTTACATAAACTGTAATGTTTTTATGAACAGACTGAGATTGAAGTGATCTCTTGACCGGTTTAGTTGGTCCAAATTTAACAATATTGATAAATCTTAACTTGTGATACATTTAATTCCAAATTCTGAAGCAGTTACAGATAAACCTAATAGAAGAGAGAGACATTTTTTATTTTGGCTCTAACTCTCACCGATGATTTCAAGCTAAAGAATGCGATGAGGACACAACAAAACCTAGTAGGTAAATTCATGAATACCATTACTAAGTTATATTTCCATTTCTACTCTATTTTCTTTTAAATATTTCTTGCCTTGCCTAACGGGAATGACTTCACCTCACCGAGTAGTGTATGACCACTTCTGTAGAAAAAAGTAGAAAGTCAAAATGATTTTCTTGTATTTGTAGAAGACGAGTGTAAATTTATAAATAAATTTGATAAAATTTTTTAAACTTAATTTTTTAAAGCCTCCGCCAAATTATACGTGTTGCAGTTGCACCTTGACGACATGAACCCACTGATATCCAACAGAGTTTAAGATCATAACACAAGCCACCTGTGCATACACATTGAAAAAAGAGTACATCCCTGAGCAGCTCATGCACATATTCAGTTATTCATTTCACATAAGAACGAGTATATTATTACTTCTGTGACTTTTTCCCCTACGAGAGCAAGTCAGTAAGAGTCGTGAAAGCTTTATACAAAGAACCATGGCATAACATTCAAAACAATGCAAAAAGCCCTCACAAATGATTTACACGTATAATCACAAACATGGTATGCACAACTCCGTAAGAAATGAATTGGAAACCCAAAAAAAAAAAAAAAAGTAAATGCCCGCAGATAGCATTCTTCCCACTACAATAGAAATCATAAAATTGAGAGGGAAAAACTACTTTCTTTGAAATGATGACTACGGAAAAATTTCTTTGTCCCTTAGATATAACAGCCTCCTAGAGGGGGCTGGAGGTGCCAATCCAGGAATGTCCCTGATATCTTTGTTGTTGGGGTTGACAATCTGAACATTTACAAATTCCAATTAGATAATGGTAAATAGAAAGCTTTAGAGCAATTACTAGATGAACTGAAGAGGATACCTTCACAACAATGATGGCTATCACACCACAGACAATGAGAAAGAGAAACAGCATTATACATTTGTCTGTAGCAACCTGGGGAAAAGGCCAAAAGAAAAAGTTTGTGAACAAAAACATAAAACATAGAAGTAACCTCGAGTGTAAAAATACTCAACTAACCTGTCTCCCAATCTCCTTCACTAGCTGCGAGGCCTTCTTAATTGAGAACTGAATTGTATCCAGCTCATTAACAATACGCCCCATTTGCTCAGTCTACCCAATTTGGATTAGTGCACAGAATGTGCCAATTCATTAGGAAGAAAATTAAAGGAAAAAGGCAAGTAAGTAACTCAATCAAGTAATAGATCATACTTGGCCTTTCAAGGTAACAGCAGTTTGAGTTCCCACTTCAACTGTTTGTTCAACAACCTACAGGCCAAATCTTTAAGTTAATAATACATGAGGAAACTTTTAATGGAAGCATGTCCATGAAGCTACTTACCTTTTTAGAGCGCTCAATGACTTGATCAGTTTCATCCATTGTCTTCATACCAGCATCAATTAGTTCTTGATTTGACATTGCTATAAAGAGGGAAAGTGAATTACACAATGAAGCTGATAGAAGCTATCATTTTTCACTTTTGCAATATTGAGCACAAAATAAGAATGCTATATCCTTCATGATGTTTGATTCTCATTTATCTATGTGAAGTTTGGGCCAATGCATGACTAACTTTTTTGTATGTCAACTGTTGAATTAAAATTTTGTTCAAACAGCAAGGGGCAACAAATACAGCTTTTTGTTTCTACTTTTTCCTTTTTGTGGTAACCAACAAACTAAAGCTTGTGCAAAAAAAAAAAAAAAATGAGACCTGAGTTGGCATCATGTCTGAAATTGGTTTATACCCTTGGGCAAGAATCTAAATCATCAATTTGAGACAAACAAACATAGGGCAAGGATAAAGTGGGTATGTGCAGGCAATGAAAGGACAAGCATAATTGCATATAAAATCAAAGGGATAAATTTGTGATTGATAGAAAACATGTTAATCAACTTGATGTATTTGTTGAAGCCTTTCCCTAAAAACTAAAAATATTCCAGAAATTATACCAATTGTAATTGTGAAGCAAAATAGAAAATCACCTGATGCCATTTGAACATTTTCTTCAGCTGTAGGTTCACTGCCCCCTGCTCCCATGTCAAAGAGTTCAACTCTCTTGTTACCAAGGGTATTCATATAACTGCAGTTTCACCTTATAGAGTTAGAAGTATGGAGTTCAAAAGTATCCATAAGATGAACTGAAGAAGAAGCCCATTTGTTTTTTTATTTTTTTAAAAGAAAACCCGTTCAATTTTATGGATTGATTTCTGCAGATAAAAAGTATGGTGCACTTTTGTATCTAATTTACTCATCCTCTACATGTAGTTCTGACTGAAGATGAGAGTTGCTAACTTGCTTTTCAAATGAATCACAGTATCACAGGCATCATCATAAAATACAACTAAATTCCACACATTCCAAACTCCCAAACTCCCAAACTAAGAGCTCTAAATCTAAGAATAAGAGAAATAGTTGAAACTTACGTTTTCCTCAGTGCCACATAAGAATTTAGCTCTTTTATCTGCATATGCAAAGAAAAGCAAACAAAAGTATAAATTATACAATCTGATGAGAATGTTCATGTCAAAAGGGATAAAAACAAGGTATGAAAGAACTGACCAAGGATTGCTTCTCGTCATTGAGTTGCTTATTTACTTCAGGAGGATTTTTGCTCTCCTCATCTTTAATTTCACGATCAAACTCCTTAATCAATCTGAAACATTTTATAAAAAATAATTTACTTTGCTTCCAACAGAAATATAAAACCCAATAAAGAAAACAGTTCAAGAGTTCTGGACAATAAATCTGTAATAAGATGTGAAAATTGAAAAACAGCAACCTGATACCTTTTACACTCCCTCATCTTCCCAGTAAGGTCCTCCAGTTGTTTACTTTGTCTGTTGGAATCTTTGATTTTATCCAGCCTCTGGAACCCATTTCTGTATGCGTAAGCTTAAACATCAACATAAATAATAGTATTTTCCTTTAACAGTATATTAGGATAGCAATCACAAAATAGCACATGCACATCCCATCTATACATATGTGCAATCAGACACAGGTAATGCAACACTTTAAGTAATTGAAATAACAGTTATACATAGAATCAGAGGAAAGAACTTAATCACATCAAGGCACCAAAAGAACTGGGAAGAATGGGTGAAATATGAACTCCATTATCAGTTATGGAGAAATCCAAGCAAGCAATTGCTTCAGATGGCATAGGAAACAATCACATATCTCTGATAATGCCCTGACACTCTCAGGAAAAAAAAAGAAAAAGAAGATGAATCCAATTATTCATATAAGTCAAATTGAGTTGTTCTGATTGGGGAACTAATAAAGCCGTGCAAATGCGTCTGCAAGTAAAAGAAGTCCAGAAGGAAATAGACGGAAGCAAAACCCATGAATATTTCTTGAAATAAAAGAGATACACCATCATGACCCCCATGTAACCCTAACATTTTACAACACCATCACAACAACTATGAAGTGAAGAAGGGTCGCAACTTCTGTGTCCTTCATGGTGAGAAATCCAGTTCAAGCAATCTGTAACTTCTCCAAAGGCATCCACAGACCCCCTTCAACTTCCTAAGCAATAAATGAATTCTATTGTATTGAGAAATACTCATATCTAACAATGTCCCCATTGTATTTAGCACATCTAGAATTCATCCAAAACCACTAGCCAGCCGGACCTTAAAAAAAGTCTCACAGTGCAATAATATTGGAGCTTCCTTCAGTTAGCATCCAGTAGAACAAATGGCACAGCAAGAAAAGCCTTACCAATTGATATTAATAAGCAGAAGAAGTGATCAAATGCCCCAATGACCACAGCTAAAGACATTTGAAGTAAAAAACATGGCTAAAGAAACCGTTGTAAAAGTCAGAAGCAGGCGGGCAAGCAATTGTTAAAAAGCTGTAAACAAGTAAGAGAATGAACATTTGGCAGCAAATAAATGCGAGCGAAGATTCAGTTTGCTTAGATGAAAAGACGACTATAAAAAAAAAAAGTTAGCAAATAAAAATGAAAACAAACCAATTTGTTCCCAGATCTCCAGAAAAAAAGATATGATATTACAGACAACTAAACAGAATTTGAAGAGGGAGATAGATTACGAGAGAGCTCGAAAATTGTCCTTAATTTCACCATGAATCTGCTCCAACTGAGGGCTCATCTGAAACTCGGCCGCCATGCTGTTGTATTCAGTGGCCGGAAATCTTCAAAATCCCCGGCAAGTCGATCTCTTATTGCGATTAAACTTCAAAAGACCATCCATCCGTTTTCGATTGATCGAGGGAAATTGGTAAAGAAATCCAAACCGAAGTACTTTGATAGAGAAATATAGTCTATCGATAGTGTTTCAGAAAAAATTGAGATATTGGGGACATTTCAGATTTTTAGGGTTAACGAGCAACCTGAAATGTAGAACAAGGAGAGAGAGAGAGAATCGGGGTGCCTGTCAGTGAGCGGTAATTCCAACACTATAGTAATCATAATAATATTAATTAGTTGTTGGAAATGCGCTGTTTAATAGTAATAGTAATAATTTAAAATAAATCCTACATGCCAATTATAAACTAGCTGACGGCAAATTGTAATCATTTTAAAAAATTAATTTTTTTTATTCATACATTATTAATTTCAACTGTATTATAATTCAATAGAGAAGTATTACATTCTATTTACTTTTTTCATAAAATATATATATAAATAAAATTATTTTAAAAATTTATTAATATAACAATAATAATATTAAAAATTTTCTAAATTATTTAATTTTTAATTATATTACATATCTTAATTATATAAAAAATAAAAATATATAACATAAAGAAAGTTTTTAACACTCTTCAATTTATTAATATAATTTAGCACGTGTAGTGAACTCCTTATTGTGCTAATAATGCAATTCAAAGAAAGGAAATTGTGTACTTGTGGTGACAAGTTTATTGGATTATATTAAAATATTTAAAATAAATGATATTATATATAAAAAAGTAAATTACATAATAAAACGGAAGATTTCATCCACAACTAAAAGAAAAAGGAATGAGGAAGAGCCCAACTCCAAATTGTCCGCTTTGACACGTGTTATCAATACCATCTAGACCTTTTTACCAAAAAAAAAAAAACATCTGCACCTCTTTTTATTTCATTCATAACAATATATAGTATTAAAATATATTGGTAATATGGTGCTGTTGTATGCCACTTCTTGATCTTTGGTTAAAATCTGATGAGGGATAAAATTAAAAACACTGATTTCTATTCGGCCGAAATAAAAGAACCTCACGAAACAAGTATCCGCTCCCTGTATGTCAATTCTCATCCGCTGTTTATGTGAGCCACGATTAAGGACTCGTGCAAGTAAGCCTAGATTTGGAGGATACTCTCTTCCATTTGTCAATTCTCTTCCTCACTGCGTCTGTTTTTTCTTTTTTTCTTTTTTACATTTTTCTTTTTATTTTTTCTCTCTCTATATACATGTTCGTTTCGCATTTCCTGTTGCTGTTGGTTTGGGCATAGGCATAGAGATAGAGGATTTCATATTTTTGTTGGTGGTGGTTGTTCCATTTCAGATTCCGAAGAGGCATGGCGGTTAAGAAGGCTTGCGAGTCCTTTTCCAAGACCTTCACAGAGGAGGTCCAGAGATGGGGTTGCATGAAGCAAACCGGTGTCAGCTTGAGGTACATGATGGAGTTTGGGTCCAGACCTACTGACAGGAATTTGTTGATTTCTGCTCAGTTCCTTCATAAGGAGTTGCCTATTCGAATTGCTAGGAGAGCTATTGAACTCGAGTCTCTCCCTTATGGCTTATCTGAAAAGCCTGCCGTTTTGAAGGTACTCTCCCTCTTTTGCTTTTTCCCGGACTCGTTCTAACATTATTTTTTTCTTTGATATTATCCTATCTCAAACATGGGTTGTTAAATTATTATTATTATTATTTTTTAATATATTTATGCATGTTGATTTTTTTTTTTATTAAAATAAATCTATGAGGTTTGATGGCAATTGCGGAGTTGCCGGCCGACAAAACTGAATAATTTAACCTTAGAAAAAAGGGGCAAAAGGGGTTTGGCTTGGCTTTGTTTTTTCAGTAAAAAAAAAAAAAAAAAAAAGAAGAAGAAGATTCTGTTAGCTGGATTTTTTTTTCTTTGATTATTTAATTACAACTCGTATGTTGATCTCCATTTTATAGATAAAAACCACAAGAAGATGCTGCTAACAATTAATAAATTGTGATTTCTGGTTACCTCACCATATTTTATCTTAGAATTTCTATTGCAATAATCAATAGTGCTATTTTCTTAGCATGCATGGGAAATTGCAATACCTGTATTCCTAGAGGAATATAAATTTTGAAATAATCAGTCTTCCATATACTATTTGCAATACAGGTAACGCTTAGTAATCCTTTCTTAAAGTTGATACTTAATAATGGCAATGCTCTTTTTGTTATGATTCAAGCATGTAATCACCACTATGAGAAAAATCTATCAATGTTTTGATTCTTGGTTTTATATTCCGTGTTGAAATTTACAATTTTTTTGGAAAAATACTCATTGCATCGAGACTTTTCATTCTAAGGTGCGAGATTGGTACCTGGATTCCTTTCGTGATCTCAGATCTTTTCCTGATATCAAGGATTCCAACGATGAGAGGGAATTTACACAAATGATTAAGGCAATTAAGGTCAGACACAACAATGTGGTCCCTATGATGGCCTTAGGTGTTCAGCAGTTGAAAAAAGGAATGGATCCAAAGATTCTTTACGAAGATCTTGACGAGATTCATCAATTTTTGGATCGGTTTTACATGTCCAGAATTGGAATCAGAATGCTCATTGGTTAGTATACTGACTTTCTATTGTTTTCTAAAGACGTGTCTGTTTTCTTAATTGGCCATCTTCTAATCTTAATCACTTTCTTAGTTTCTGATTGTTGTTGGGTGCTACTTCTGAACTTCCTGTTTATTACTTCCATTTTCGATGATGCTCAGGGCAGCACGTGGAGTTGCACAATCCCAATCCCCTTCCTCATTGCATAGGCTATATTCATACAAAAATGTCTCCGGTTGAAGTAGCACGAAATGCCAGTGAGGATGCCCGTGCCATGTGTTTACGAGAATATGGCAGTGCTCCTGATGTTAATATTTATGGGGATCCCAATTTTACATTCCCGTAAGTTAATCTTTATCGATTACTTTGAATTTGTTCTCTTAACATTTCATTGGCCATCTTTCTAAATTAAAAAGAGCACTTTTTGTCCTCTAACCTGTGCAATCCAAAAAAAAAAAAAAAAAATTGGTTAGGATCTTCTCTGCCTCCCTTCCTCTCACATGAGCTTTGGGTCCCACATTGTGGGGTTGGGATGCATTTGAGAGAGAATACTTTGGGTATTCTTTTCCTCAAACTATTTCCTTGATCCTCTATTCATAATTAGTGATTTGTAATGCTTATGGAATCTTTTGTTTTATAAATATTCTTCTCTTTATTTAACAGATATGTTCCAGCACACTTGCATCTTATGGTGTTTGAGTTGGTCAAGAATTCCTTGCGTGCTGTTCAAGAGCGATATATGGATTTGGAGAAAATTGCACCTCCTGTTCGGCTAATAGTTGCTGAAGGAATTGAGGATGTCACTATAAAGGTATAATTCCTTTGAAGATAACTTTGTTTTTAACTTGGTTTGTACTTTTATCAATTCATCTAAATATGGTAGCGTACAAAGTTTGTTTACTTTGTTAAAAAATAAATGTTATGGTTCCTATAAAGGTATTACTATCTTGTGTTGTATGCTGTTAGTGAAAGTTTTCACATGTCTTCTAATTTTTTTCTCTGTGCCTCCATTTTATGCTTTCTGTTTGACAATTTGAAATGTTAAGTTGGTCTTGCTACTTTCATAGGTTTCAGATGAGGGAGGCGGTATACCAAGGAGTGGTCTTCCCAAAATTTTCACATATCTTTATAGCACTGCAAAAAACCCACTAGATGAACATGCTGATCTTGGAACAGCTGATACAGTAACAATGGCTGGATATGGATATGGGCTTCCAATCAGCCGCTTGTACGCCAAGTACTTTGGAGGGGATCTGCAAGTTATATCTATGGAGGGATATGGTGAGTTGGTTGTTCTATGACATCGCATTTAGAATGTGAGTTGATTATTATGTGCACCTTTGTGGCATGTGTGGGGCCTTTATTTTTTACAGGTATAATAAATTTGTGCACATGATAGTACAACTTACAGCTTAGCCCTTTTCAATACAAAGTTTTATTTTTTAGAAAGTCTTGTGATACTTCATTTAGTTTGAAACAAAAAGGAAGATAGATTATGATATCCTGTATTCATAATTAAATCAAAGCAGTAGTAGGTGCTGTGTGAGTGCTGTTTCTGTTATATAAAAGACATCTTGAAGTTCAGCTGCGTGTTAGGAAGTATGGAGATCACTGGGGCTGATTCTAGCCAGAAATCTAGCTAATCATCCTCGTGGATCTGGAGTTATCATTCTTGATAAAGTGCTAGAAAACATCTGTGCCTGTGATTTGCAAGCCCATCATTGCTTGCCCAAGAAAGTAGTATTTTCTTTCAAAGAAAGAAGTAGCATCAGGCACCTGAAATAGCACATAATATACTGTAGTAAATAAATGCAGATTGACAATGAACCTGTGGAGTTGACAAAAGAATTTGTGGTGTTTGGTTTTTGATAGTTGAGAGTCTTTGTCCAGCTTCTTCTCTATTTATTTATTTATGATGGTTTATATATTCTTTTTTGAGTTTTGATTTCTTGCGCATCTTAATGCTTTGCTTTCTCAGTATATCCTTTTTGCCTAGTCCATAAGAAATTTCCTCACTAATTTGTGTTATGTGCATGCAGGCACTGATGCATATCTTCATTTGTTGCGATTGGGAGATTCACAAGAGCCTCTGCCATGAAATTTCAAAAGAACAACTTATAACTGACTCTGGGAAAGACTGAATGTAGTCAAGAGTATGCAGAAACTTTCAATCGTTCAGTCTAACGAATTGGCAATCTTTCATGTACATTCTTAAAACGTTCTTATGTTATTTATGGATGATCATTCATTCACTTCACCGGTTATTTACAGTTTTCTTACCAATTTTCTAATTATTTTTTGTACACATCAAAAGATTATGCTCCGCCGCAGCCTTTTAAATAGCTGAACCATCACTCTTGAAGGAACTCCCATAAAAGTGACAAATAAAATCACCTCCCAGCACATAAATACACAAAATATCAAAGCACCAGATGTTAGATCACAATTTCACAATATGATGATAAATCCAGGCAGGGGATAATAACAATTAAATTAAATATTTTTAATGCTGAAATTATAGATACATTGTAAAGAAGAAAAGAGAAAAAAGTATGGGTATCTCTTATACCACCTGTGACAGGAGCTTTTGAACACAATTTTTTCGATTGCTCTAAAGATGTAAAACTGTTGAACCTTGCAACAAGATCTGTTTTTGGAAGAAAACCGTTATCTGAAAATGGTTTTATTAGTGCCTTCTTTCTTTGGCTCTCTTCCTAGACTGTCGACCCTTTATCTTCCACTTTTCATTTCCAGCCGGTCGACTTTGCTCTTCTATCTCTCTAACCTTACGCTTTCTGTAACATGATAAAGTACACAAAACAGGTGACATTAGTGACAATTGAACATTGGGAAAAATCAAACTTTTAGAAGTTAATTACAAGATTCAAGATTGCTTATCCTATGGATTTAATATCAGCACGCGCCCACATTTCTAGCATTCTCCTTCAACAGTATTTTAGTTTATGCTTCTGTATACATTATTTATTTATTTAAGCTTTTGATCCTCAATTTAGTAATTCAAGTTCATCTACAAAATGACCATTCTTCTATATTATTTTAAAACCATGACCTTTCAAAGATAACATCAGTAGAACAATTACCCCTCTTTGCTAATATGCTGATTTGTTGGTTGGTGAGTATTCCATTCTTTCTTAATAATGCATCTTTTATAATGATTATGCATGGACTTTTTCCATGTTATTAATTTATATTTTTTTAGAAATAAAATGTATAAATCATAGCATATTCTCTTGCGTACGACACATGAGATGACTAACAATCTCACCTGTAAGCTGCAAGAGTAGGGTCAGAAAGCAGCTCGTCTGCAAGGGTTGCCTTCCTCTCCTTTTTAGTTAGTCTACCTGAGAAGAAATCTGCTGCTGACTCTACAACTGTGCCAACCTGATTATTGTCAAGAGAACCAAAAGCTTCGCCAATTAACCAGCAAAATTGTGTATGGATAACTAGGTGAAATAACAAGTTTATCACCAGCAAAATTGAGAGCTTATCATCAGAAGCTTATTATTTATTAGACAAGCAGTTTTAGACGGAAACATAGACTTACCTGGAAATACTTGGGCAGCCCTTTTGTTTTTGAATCACCCTTCTTGTAGTGCCTCTTTGGATCAAGAACGCTCCTCAACTGTATAATCAAGTAAATGGCAAATGAAGTCAGTACTGCAGCACTCCTCAAAAGATACAAAACCAACCTACTATACAGGTTTATGGGTTCTAATGCAACTGTGTATGCTCTTGTTCTGTTGACTAGTTTAACTGCATTTTTCCTAGAAAAAAATTACCTATAACAAATTAATGAAGAAATTTATCCATAACAATTTGGAAATGAAAATAGAATATTCAAGTTCTGACAAATTTTACTAATCAATTTCCCAGTCCATAACTTTCATAGTTCAACAATTTTTGATTGGACACAGCTTGTTGGGCTACACAATTCAGTAGCTTTGATCAAAGTCAAAAGTTAGAATTTAAGAGGAAGTAATGCTGTACGACCATTTGATGCAGAATATGATACGGAATAGGAAGACGAGAAACTTAAAATTCAAGGACTCAAGTCTAGAATTATAGTCCAGCTTAACATAGGGCTTATTGGGAAAATTATAGAGTATTTACTAGTCTTTTTTGAGTTAAATTTATGTATCTAGCTAAATAAATAAACTGCTGGTCTGCTATTTTTAAATCAGGGGCAATTCTGTAATTTCCATCTTTGCTTGAAAATTTATTAATACTGTTTAGGTGTCAATTTTTTTAATTCTTATTTTAAATCTTTGTTTGTTTAGGAAGAATTATGCTACTTCGAGTTATGTGATGCAATAGGATCTTGGGTATAATGTCCAAGAAAGTTTAAATATGAAACTTAAACTATTTTCTTTAATTTTCCATCATGCTACTGTTCATCCATTTAATATTCATAGCTACTGTTCACAACTCCAAAAACAGCCCATAACTCTCTATTATTGTTTAATTCGCTTCCCACCATTTACAAACCCTAACCTTTCGCCTATAGTTTCTACCCATCCTAGCCTTCATATAAACCTAAAATTCTTTCTTTATAACCAACTCTCTGACTCATCCAGCGTTATCCTTATTCACGGCTTGCCTAGTTTTGTGGTACTATCCATTAAATACAACATATACTTGTTCTTTCTTCACGATGACATATCTTTTCCAAGATTCTCAGGGTCACGAGAATTTTGAGAGAGGGGGAGGGGCTATTATAAATACAAAAATAACCTAAACCATTATCCTATGTAAACCTTGCACAAGGTTTTAGTCAGTCTTGTACTTTGTAGAGCAAAAGTAATATATTGATTAAATCCCAAGCTTTGGAGGCAGAAAATATAAAACTACTGTAACGCATTAAGAAGTATTGCATTGCTATTATGAGGACTGATGTTAATTAAGTAAAGGCCCAAATTTCACAATGGCAAAACCATTATTATTTGCATAATTCCTGCACCTCTATGGCTGAAAACCCACAAAGACCTAGAATATGTTAGGCAACTGGATTAAGAAGTAAATAAAAATGAAAGGGGGGCATGGCACCTTAAGAAGCTGGAGATCCTTTTTCAACTCTGACGTCATAGTTGGGGTAGGCATATCAAACCTGCACACATAATTCACCAGAAACGAGAACAGACTTGATGCAAGATCAATTAAACACAGTAACAGAAATTAAAAAGAAAAAGGAATGGAGATGCCAAACATACCAATCTTTTCCAAGCGTATCTTTGGCTTGGCTTTTGAGCAACTTATTAACCTTTCTAGGATCGTTGGGCGGCACAAAAAGACCATCAATAAGCTCTGCATTGGGTTTCCAAAGTGCGCTACTCTCTGGTTGGTCTTGGGACTTGGTATTGTTAATTTTGGTCGAAGATGACAAAGGCGGCAACTTTGGCTCCCACGATAGCCTAATCAACGGCTTCTTTTCTTCCATTCTGGTTTTAGATCAGCCTCTATTCAGTGTCTTCTATATTTTCTATATAGTAGCAATAAACGAAACAAAATTATGATTTTGAAAATTATTGTTTTTTTTTTTTTAATTATAAAAAAGAGAACAGGAAAAAAAAACGAAAATTTGAACTCTCATATCAGGGCTTTACGTGCTACAAACCACGTAAGTGGAGAGCTATCAGCAAGCGGCAAGCAAGAGAGAGTACTAGGGTTTCAGTTGGATGCAGAGCGACGACGAAGTTGAAGGCGTGGATTTTGTATGTTAGGCCAAATTTTCGTTACCCACTTGGGCCCGTCGCGCTCTCTCTTTATTTGATGTTAAACGTCTCAATTGCAAATTATTAATTTTTTTTTAATTTTAATTTTCTGCACAGTCAATTATTATTTTTGAGGATAATAATCAATAATTAAATCTGATTTTGGTTCATCAAATTCTTGAGCATATTGGAGTTTTGTTGATATTTTTTTAGTTGATTTGCATGGCATTTGGAATAAATGATATTTGATTTATACATAAATTTCACTAAAAAAAAATTTCATTATTATTAACAGTAATGTTGTTTAAAATGAAAAAGCTAGAGAAAGGAAGAGAAAAGAATGAATTTCTTGATCCCTCTTGACTTTCTTTCATTCTGATAGTGCTTTTGACATTGGGAGAATTCCAAGTGTTTCAACTAGTTTTTGCTGTTTTGCCTCGCCTGTTTATTTTCCTTTTTGCTCAAGTGAATTGGTCTGGTTCCTATTTGCTGTATGCAGAAAATTCCCTTGCAGGAGGAGGGCTGATTAGCGTAGATGGATTCTAGGCCTAGTGTCATACATGGATGGATGCTTTTAGTAAAAGAGTGATACTTTAGGCTGAAAGCTTTTCCAATGGATTTCTCCAAAATAAATTTGAAATTAAGGGAGAATACAGAAGGATGAACTATAATTTTACACCAATTCCAGTGAACTTAATTATCAGCATTGACAAAAGTGAATAAAAAGTCTAAATTTTTACCTTTTATTTTCCTACATCAGCCAAGTCATATATTCAATCACTCAAATTATCATCAAAAAAGTTATGACCGTCTTCGTCATCAGTGCTACCACCAGCATTAGCAGGATTAACATCCAAATGTTCAACATCAGCCATACTCACTAGCTCAAGTGTTCCCTTTTGTGGCTCCACAGTTCCTTCATGATAACCGATCAACCACTTTGTTTAGCATGTAAGCAAATGAGTTTTTTACTCGAAGATAAAACAGTTTCCAATTACCCTGAAAGCCCATTGATCTCAATATATTCTGGTTGTCTGCCAAAAAATAAATTCATGTATTAAGACAAACCAAACAATAAGGTTTAGAAAGACAATTCAACTGATAAACAATCAAACTTTGAGTAAATAGAACAAGAAATTAAGTTCTCTTTATCATGTACACACTTCATAGGACCCCATGATGTTTTTTACAAAAAATGAGAGATTAAAAAATACCTCATCTTCTTGAAAGGAATTCCTCTCTGCTCCTACAATCCAGTCATTTAGTAAGAGTTCTAGCAACAGACCGTCAAGGGACATTGAGCTACTGGACCTTTTCTTTAATTGGCATTCCCTAAGTCGCAAGTTGTAGTGAACAAACATAAGTTCATCTAATCTTTTCTGAGCAAAGCGATTCTGCCTCTGGCTATGGATCTGATCATATATGCTCCACGAATGTTCACACCCAAAAGAGGAGCATGTTTGACTTAGTACTCGCACAGCTATTCGCTGCAACTCTAAGCAACTTATCCCATGTTGTTGCCACCATGCCGCTGATATTAATAACCAGTTCAAAAATTATAGTTCATGTTATGAATTATCACATATCCATTTTAAGTATAACATTCTCAATGACAATTTAATGAATCACCTGGTTCAAGTTCTGTTCTGGTGCTAATTGCCAACTTGGTTCCAAAATCGCCTTTTGCAGAATTATAATCAGATATCTGAGTGACTATGTGGCAACATTGTTTTAAAATAAAACATCTGGTTATTTAATAAGCACATTGAATCTAATCTCAAAGGTCTTACCTGCTTGGATACAGAAATCTTTCTCATATTATCTGGCTCCAGCTGATGGATGCATTCATTTAGTCCACGTATTACCTCTGAATGCTACAGTTATACATTACCATTAGGCAGCAAGAAAAAAGAGATTGCAAAACTAAATTTGAAATCAATGAATCATCATTATGTTTCCTACCACCAAAAAATAAGAACGATATCTGTACGAGGGATTCAAGAAGTAAGCTGCCATGTATAAAGGGTGGTGCCACCATGAATTCCAGTGATTGTCTAGCACACTCCAGAATGGTCCGTATTTACATGCATCATCTCCATGAATGGATTTGATTGCAAGCTTTGCTCTACATATGTCATTATATATATATATGGCATTGATGGGTTTACAACACTATCAATCTTTTGGAGCACTTGCATCACTGGATCTACTGATTTGCTAACATACTGCACCTTCTTCCAAAAGGGAGCATTTGCTACAATCTTTTCTACCTCTTTTCCCTCATCTGATTTGGAGAACCTAGAGGGAGACCATTTGCTGGATTGGAACATTCTTTTTAGGCTAGTCCTATGGTCCAGCAAGCTTTGTAACGTTGCAAAGCTAGAGGCACATTGAGTAGCAGCTGGCCTCAGAAGTTCCTGCCCCTGGGTAAATTCTTTCATAAGATTTAGCAACCAGATGTGGTTGTAAATGAGTTTTGTAATCTTCTGGCCTTTCACCAAGCACTCTCTTACACATTTGATCTTCAGAAAATCTTCAAGTATTTGATCAATACAATAGGTGGCACATGGTGTCCAGAATAAATTGCTTCTCTTCTCTTGAAGCATCTTTCCAGCAGCCTTATAACTGGGAGTATTCTCAGTGATTACCTACAACAGGACAGAAGAAAGCAGGGAAATGGAACTTAACCATGAAAATATCATATTTAAGAATGATAGGCTACCAGAGAATTTGAATGAGCAGAGTTGGCTACCTGCACAACATTTTGCTCGCCCATCACTTCTACCACTTTGTCCAATAAATTGAACAGACTTAAAACATCTTCTAGCATATCATTGGCATCAACTGAATCAACAAAGTACACACCATTTGGGCAAGAAACTAAAAGATTGATCAATGTCCTACCCTCTATATCCATCCAACTATCAGCCATTATAGAACAACCAGTCATTGCCCAGGATTCCTTGTATTAAAATAGGTAGTTTTTAATTGTTGCAATTTCCTCTTGTAGGAAGCGACCAGATATCACATGGCTCTGAGGACCAACTAAACCCGGTCCATATTGACCAACCAACTCCAACATCTTATGGAAGTACAGGGAATTTGCTGCTTGTAATGGAACTCCTGCATGGTAAAAAAATTTGTAAATTGCAGAAACAACTTTCTTGCAAGATTTTCTGCAGGACCTAGTTTTCATCTTTAACTGTTTGCAAGATGGTGGCATTAGACTATTTGATGTATTCAGAAAAACAGAGTCCAACCTCGATTTTTTAAATAAATTCTCTGTGCCATTACTAGAGGTCATTCCCTTGTAAGTCTCTCTCAAATCATTTCTTAATCTTTTTTCACCAATTATCAGCCTTTCCTTGCTTTTATGAGGGAGAGCATCTTGTTCTTGCCCATCTTCTTCATCTTCATTATCAGATTGCTTACATAAAGCAGATATTGCCTTGGCATCAGGTTGTCTTTGTCTCCTGCCAGTACGATGCCATCTCATGTTTTCTTTTATTTTAAGATATACTTCCTCCGGAGCACTTTTACAAGGTGCCACCTCTCCAGGAATTCTAGCTAGATGTTGTTTAAATCGGTTAATGCCACCACTAACTACTTTCTCACAACAATTACACTTGACATTTTTCTTCCTGTCATCCTGAGCAACACCATGTTCCCACCCAGGGTCAACATATCCCAGTGAGCGTACGGGTGTCAAATTTAATGCCAAATTCCCATCACCTATCAATTGTTTCCCTTTTCTTTTAAAGCTAGCATGCTCTTCTTCATCCTCATATTGGAAATTCAAATAAGTCAGCCCATCTTGAGATTGTTTAGCTTTCTTATTGGAACGACTTCCCTCCATATTTTCTTTCATTCTAAGATATACTTCCTCTGGAGCCTTATCACAATAAGTGACTTCTCCAGACACTCGAGCAAAATGTTGCTTTAACCCTATATATCCCACCACTAACTACCTTTCCACAATAGTTGCATTTGACCTTCTGCTTCCTGTCATCTTGAGCAACACCATGCTTCTATCCCGGATCAATAATTCCAGAGGAGCGGAGTGGAGCCATCAATTCAACCATTCAGGAAAGTTTGCTGCAATCAACTAAATTTCTTCTTTTTTAGTGGAATGATGATGAGAAAGAACAGTAAAAATTTTAATTCTTGTCATAAACATAAGATTCCTAGTTCTGCATTCACAATTAGAGAAGTAATTCTTTCTATTGAGCTTGAAAGGCTAACGTTGAAAAATGTACATTAGACTTGAGAGAGAGAGCATATGCCATAAAATATGAAATTGATACCTAACAGTAATATATAGAAATTTGGGGCAAAAAATTGTTAGTTTAGGGCTAGGGGACTAGACAGGAGGTTCTATTTCTCTGCCAAAATCGAAAACAACAGAGATTATACTCTTGCCCAGTTCATTTCTAACAACACAAAAATAAAAAAAAATAAAAAAAAAAGTAGGTAACTTTCCCCGTGAAAACAAATATAGTTAATAATCAATTATTATACATGTAATGCAGAATAGTAGAGAGAATTTAATTTGTGAGTTTTGACATCATTAGAGAAAGCGAAAGAAAGACATGCAGTTGCTTTGCATACCTGATAACACTTAGAATTAGAGAATCGAATCCAACAGCCTAATACAGAATTGTTGCTCAAAACTCGAAACTTATTGGCATTTGATTTTTACAGGTTCATTCTTTTGGGGTTTCTGGTTTCAAAATCGAAAATTTCACAAGGAATTGTTAGGGCAAGATTGGAGGGAAAATGGAGAAAAAGGAAAAGATAAATTTTTATTGTCCCTGATTTTATGTTAATATTGATAATTCATTCTTACTTTTTTTTTTATGAAAAAAAATAATCTCTCTCTCCTCTAAGCCGTTTGGCTCCTCTCTCTAATCTATGCCCTTTGGCTAATATACTGACACATTTAACTAAAAATTTTGAATTTTGAATTCTAAATCACAAATTTTTGAATCTAATTCCTATTCGCCTTCGTCTTTTTCTATTGGTAAATCTAATTTCAATTCCAATAAATAGAGGAAGAATTCATGGAAGAGTACTAAGAGGAGCTAATAGAGGAAGAATTCATGGATGAGTACTTAGAGGAGCTACGGACTTCGCCAATGAGTTTGATAGAGTTGGTTGGATATCCGGACCACCATTCTCCATTGAACATAGAATTGGAAGCTTACTAGGTGAAGTTCATGGAATAAGAGGGTTAAATTTGTCATTTTAATTTTTAATTAATGATAAATGCTGAAATGTATCAAAATTATAAACGGAAAAGACCATTTAATAGACTAAGTTTAATATTAGAGACTTTTTAACGTATTTTTAAAAAAATAAAGTCTGACTAATAATATTAAACTAAAATCAGAGAAGTAACTTTATTTTTATTTTCCTTTTCTTTGCTCCATAAAGACATACTGAGTTTGCTCAATGAGTCTCAACGCTGCAGAATCTGATAGCAACAACTCGGCAACTCAATTCTCATCTATAAAACTTCAAACAACAGCTGTAACTAGAAGAAGGTGCATATTTCGGCCTTTTTTTTTTTTCCTTCACCCAGCCAGAATTACTTGTTTGCTTTTTTATAAATTGAAATGAAAGATTAAGATTATATTTCAAGTGATATGCATAAAGCTAAGGCATTGTTCAGTTACATTTTCTTCTGCAGAAATTGGAACAACAATGCATATCAAGGTCAACCCAGCAACCAAGACCTTACCCATATATGCAAACTCTAGCTGAACGTTGTATCATTTTATAATCTATACAATTTATCTCCAACTACCATTACCAGTAATCCTTACAAGAGCAATCCTAAAAAAGGTGAAACCGATGCCTACCTCTTATGATTACTTCTCGACCGAACACTTCCGATATAAGTTTGCTTGCTTGATGGCAGTCTTTACATATGCTCAAATTTTTTGAGATACGAAAAGTTTCCCCAGGTTTAGTATTCAGCAATCCAAATGCAATGGCAAGTTTCTCACTATGTAGTGCAAGGGGTTCTCCTTGTCCACCTCATCAAGGTCATGCAGCACTTCATTGGTGTCAGGAACATAGCCCACTTATTTTATACATTCCAGCATCTTGTCAACTTCAGCATAAATTTCTTTAGATTGAGGATGACTCTTTCCACCAGCAATAAATTCGTTACAGTGCCTTCTAATTCGATCATGGAAATTCCTGGAGTCTTCTTTATTCCCCTATCATTCATCAATTTCCTCACATTAGCAAGATCTTTCCATTTACCAGCACTGGCATATAAGTTAGCTAGTAGCACATAGCGCCCACTATTGTCATGATCAAGTTCAATCACTATTTTCCCTATTTCCTCTCCCAACACAATGTTTATGTGCTTCTTGAAGACTCCAACAATCACATCAGGGCTCATAGGCATCTGATCAATGAGCTGTCTTGCTTCCTCCAGCATTCCAGCCCTTCCAAGTAAATCAACCATGCATCCAAATTGCTCTGTCCTGGGCCAATTCCATAAACTCGTGTTATGTAAGAAAAATAATAACGCCCCTCCTCAACTAAACCTGAATGAGCACACGCGGTTAGGAGATTCAGATAAGTGATGTTATCAGGGGCTGTCATTGCCCTCTCCATCTCCTTAAATAGCTTAATCGCAGCCTTTCCTTTACCATGCATTGCTAGCCCTCCAATCATGCAATTCCAAGAAGAAATCTCTTTACGAGGCAACCTGTTGAAAATATCAAAAACCTTCTCCAGGCTACCACATTTGCAATACATGTCAACCAATGCAGTTGCAAGTTTGGAGTCCATTTCCATTCTTGTCAATGTGACCCGGTATCCACTTCCCTTGCTCTAAAGCACCTAATCCTGCACAAGCCGACAACATGCTAGCTGCCACAAACTTGTCCAAGACCTCCGCCTCTGCTTTCATCCTATCAAACAAAGCTAACGCGCTTCATGAAACCTGTTGCTCCGAACGTATGCGGCGATCATGGCATTTCAGGAAGCAGAACTCCTTTCAGGCATCAGCTCAAAAATGCCAAAAGCCTCATCAACAAAACACCACAACGAATACCGAGAAATTGAAGTAGTCCAGGAGACAATTTGGGTCAGGCATGCTATCAAAGACACTCCTGGCTTTCTCCAAGGCTTGAAACTTGATATACAATCAAATCAAATTGTTTAGAGAAAAAGCATGAGCTCCAAAACCGAATTTCAAAACATGGGCATGGATTTGTTTCCCTCGTTTAATGTCATTGAGGAGAGAAGCAGCTCTAATGACAGAAGGGAAAGAGAAGTGATTCGGTATAACAGAGTCCTGCAACATGTGAGAGTAGAGGGGAATGCAGTTCCTGGGTAAGTGGTTTTGCAGGTAGCTATTAAAGATAGTATTGTAAATGAAAGCATCTGGGCGAGGAATTGTGTCAAATAGCTTGGCGGCATAAAGCAAATCGCCGTCGTTAGAGAGGGTACAGGAGTTGAGGAGCTGGGTAATGAGATGTTTATCAGCGGATAGTTCAAGCTGGATAATATGAGAATAATATTGCCTGAGCTCAGCAATGGTTGAGCATTTGTCGAGGCCTTGACTGGGTAAAGAGCGGGCCTTGGGCTTGTTAGAAGACGGTGGGCTGACTTGAAGGAGGTTGAGTGAGGTCATGTTTAGCATCAGTGTCTTGGATTTGGTTGGTTCCCCACCATACAATATACTATAAAGATAAAAAGATTTTTAAAAAGAATTTTTTTTTTGGCCAATATAGAGAGAAAATAAATAAATAATTATTTTTTCTATTCTCCCTTTTTTTTTCCACAAATATTATTAGTATATTAGAAAAATGTGTAGATAAATAACATATATTAATGTAAAAACATAATTTTTACCAAAAAAAAAAAGTAATAATAATATAGAAATGAGTATCCAAGTCCAAGCCCAAGTCCAACAAGTAAGTAATTTGATTTTTGAAAAACTGAGTGCTAAAAACAGGTATGTTGGAGGTCCAAAAAGACGCCTGACAGCAACTTTCTTGTAGGGAAAAGAGGGATGGTCCTTCATTGCCACCCCACCTACTAGTAGTTTATCTCATTCTCCGTATAGTCCTACATCTATTTATTCCCCGTGAATAGTGAATACCCTCATACTTTCACTCCATGCATTAATATTTTTTTTCACTTATAAAATTAGCCATCTTTGGGAACAATACACAGATTATGTTTCATTAACATTCATCAAACCAGTATCATTCCTGCCACCTGAGGCTAGCTTAGGTCCTAAGGTCATTTTTGGAATTACCTTCTGTTATTAGAATAATCAATCACAAAAATGCAACCAAGCTAAAAAAAAATAGAAAAATCTGCATTTAGAATTCTCTGATTAAGGAATTCTAGGGCGACTCCATCTTTTGACAAATTAAAATTACTCAACTAATCACCGATGAAGAATTGAGAAGGGAGGTCAAGAAAATGAAGTCCATAAAAGGTACCACTGAAATGAGGACAGAGTCACAGAAACAAAGACTAGTTGCGCCAGGTATAATTTTCTGACCATTTATTATCCGGAGGCCTCAGGCTTCAAGTGTCTACGGCTCACCCTTTTCATGCTTAGCATAATTAAAACCCATCAATTGAAAACTCACCTTGTCTCCTAAATGTATGTGCACCTTTGATCAAAAGGTATTGCATTCACTTTTAAGGATGCATTAGAATCATTACTCACTAAAAAGATAAACAAAATCCAATCAATCTTCTGATAAGTCAAGGAAAATAAAATATTATACAACACAAAAGAATACACAAGAAAAATTGATAATTTTGATGAAACATTGCAGAAATCTGAAGGAATCCTCATTTCTTATTATGAGAACTAAATTGCCCAGAAAAGTTCTGGAATTTTGTTAGAGCCTAACCATGTCAACCACCAAATTTTTGCAATTAATCTAACATAAAAAGGGGAAAGAGAAGTATGTCTGGCTTAAGGCCCAAAAAGGTAGAATAAACAAGTTGTGAGTTCATGCATAATAAATAAAGGCAGATCAGATAACTGGAGACACAGAAACAATTGCATTCCCATCTAGTGTTCATTTTATTTCTCGAGGTCCCCATCTTGACTGATATGATAACCCAAGCAAAGTTTTGCAAATGGAAATTCAGATCATTTTGTAGACACATAGTAAAAGTAGTTCTCCAGTATTCAGCATAATTTGCGAATTAAGTTGTTGCTAGCTACAGATGTCTAAATTTGATAACAACATAATCTGGAAAAATGCTACAAAATCAGCATATCCAATCTCCAAAATAATTCAACCAAATAAACGAAGACAGTAAAATAAGGAAGATGCATACAAGGAATGATGATTAGTGAAGTGAACTTAACTATCTTGCTTAAAAAGATAAAAAGGATAACAGATCTCCCAGAATCAAATCATAAATCATTTGATACTGAGACACTATTAAGAAAGAAGGAAATCCTGGACAAAACTGAAGACTGAGCCAAGTAACACATTAGATGAACAAGAAGTACACGGAATGAAATAGGATTGAGAAAATACACAGTATCACGGAACATCGCCTATAGCAACCTATTTTAAAGTGAAAATCAGCTTTACAAGACTATGCACGTCCCCAGTAGGGAAAAAATCTGCTTTGAACAACAACAGATACAGAGAGGAGGCATAAGTAAATTACTATATCACTTGTCCATAGGACAACAGACATGCAGCCTCAGTGTTACTGGCGTTTCAACTGTCCTGCATTGGTGCTAACATTAACAACAGGAGAAACTGAATAGACCCCATTACTCCCCTTCCCCCCATTTCTTGATTGCTCTTTTTAATCAATAGTTCCATCAGCCTGAATCCGCTTGTTGTTGTTGTTACTGACTTTATGGTGCTGAGCAGAGTCTTTAATGCCGGCTCCTGTAGATCCTTTTGAATCTCTGTCCTTGATCTCTTTCTCTTTGGCGGCCAAGTAGGCGAGTCTTTCCAAAGCTTCTCTTGCTCTCTTCTTAGCGAGGGCAGCTTCCTTGACTCTCCTTTCGGCTTCAACCCTGGCAACAGCTGCAGCTTTGGTCATGGAGACAGCGGCAATTTTGGCAGCAGCGATGAGTGCTCTGGCGGAGTCATTATCAATAGCAGCAGCATTGGTATTATTGTTATTAGTGGAGGAGGAGGAGGAATCGAGGTTAAAGAAGGAGAAATTAGGGGTCGAGCAAGCAGGGCAGAGGAAGGAAGGAGGAGAGTGGGGATGGGACCATGGAACACAAGAGAGGTGAGAGATGGAAGGGCATTTGAGGCACATGAGGCGCTCGTGAGGAGGAAGAGACCCCTGGTAAACTTGGAAGCAGAAGGGGCAGAAGAGACCCTGGTGGCTCTTAAGGATGCAGTTGGTGCAGAGGCGACTGTAGGCGGCTCTGTGGCGGACGCTGTGGATGACCCACCGTCTCGCCCCACCGCATCCACCGCATTCCGACCGGTTCATTTGTAATTAATTAGAGTTTTGCATCCCAACGGTAACCCTAGAAGCAGAGAGAATTTTAGTCGCGAAAGTTGTTGAATTTAATTTGGGGTACATGGATTGAGCCAAAGACCACTTGTAGCTTCTACCAATGCGAAACTTCCTATTGTAGAGAGAGTGAATTGGACCCTTCTTCCACCACAAAATTCTTATTTTATTTGAAATTACTTATGAACAAATCTATTTTGAAAATCAAATTAATAATTCATTTTTCATTTTGTCAATTATTTACTCTTTATATATATGTGTCCGTTTGGCACAGCTTATGGAGAGAAAAAAACAGCTTTTTTGAGTGAAAAGCTGATTTTAGCTCAGTTTCTAGTGTTTGGTAAATATCAAAATTAATAAAAGCAATTATCCAGATAGCTAAAATTCAGTTTTTTGGATAAGTTAGAAATTGGAACTGTTCAGGGAAGCTGAATTTTAGATTAAACGCGTAGCTAATTTTAAAAAATTAATAGACAAAAATACCCTCATGAGTTTATAAGCAGTTTTTAAATTGTATTTTACCAAACACAAAAAGTTATTTTCAGCTTTTTGTTAATCAATTACTCAGATTATATATAATTTAAGAATCAAGATATATATTTTAATAAATTTAGGGGACGAAATGATAATTAAATAAAATCTCAGGCTATTTCTTAACCTTAAGATGATCATTTTCTCATATTTTAAGCTTTCAAAATTAACTAATTTAAAGGGTAAAAAACCAAAAATAAAATTTGAACAATCAATTTTATAAGTAGCTAACGATGGTCAGCAGTCCATGCAGCTTAACAGCTTGACACTGCCAGCTAATCCATTACAATGCTATTCACTAGCTTAAGAATAATCACATCTACTGTGCATATGAAAATACCATGAAATTCAAGCAGCAATTTTAACACATTCACTTACAAGGGACAAACCAACATTTCCAGAATTCCAAGTTCCCGTATTTATTTGAAACACAGTTTTGACTTTCAATCATGGTTGGCCACTTTCATCTTTCAAATGTTAAAATAACAAAATTACATGCCCTGCAGCTGCAGTCCTCCAACAAAAATGACTGGATTAACAGTATTAGCAGATTGCTCAGAATACGATCCTCTAATGCTCTGAATTCAATGTAAAAAGTCCCGACTGCAAGGCAATCAAGCCTAAACCAACTTCTGTAACAACAAATTAATCCGCAGCCATAAATGGATCTATATCTCCAAGATCAGCAATTAGAGGTTCTGATGTATTATCATCATCTGCTGCAAAGTAGGTGGGGAATGGAAGTGATGAATAATCAGGTTTCTTGTAATGGGCATCTTTTATAAAAACATAGTTTCCTTCGGCACCCAGGAACCTACAGAGAATTGAGACCTCCATCAAAATTATAGCACAAGAGACATATAAAGACAGGGCAAGTCAAGGTGCGCGTGCAACCGCCATCATCCTCTTTGTCACAGAGTTTAATCACATTGTAAAACTTGAGATGAGATGTATACAACACAACAAAGGAAATAAGTAATCAGAGTAGTCAACAATCCCTGAATCCATATTTCCTAGACGCTTGGAACAAATTTTATAATGTTTCACATCTCATCAAGAAAACTTTACATTGCATTCCTAAAATACAGGTCAGACAAGATCCCTAGCATAGCGAACATTGGACATACCACTAAGGTGCAAGCATTTTACACAGGTTACCTACTACAATCCATTAAGATTTTAAGCATCTAAATAGGAAAAGTAAATTTGTGAACAAAAACAACACCTGGCCTCTCACCCACATCAAATTCCTTGCTGGATCTATTTTGTAGACCCATACATTTTTAAATGTTCTCTGCTTCCCACCCATGCGGCCAGGCATCTTTTTGCCTTTAAATACCTGCCAGAAAGCAACAATTCTCACCATTACAACCAAGGGCAGTTCCATACAGAAAAATCCATAGCATTGGAATCAATGAAAACATAATCAGAAGATACCTTCAACAAATTGAAAAACGGCAGTTTAGGGAAAATTATTAATCATATGCATTGACTGATCCATCCCAAGGAATGGCTCTGGGCAGGATTGGAAATGAGAGAGAGTACATGTCGCAGACAACCAGATAAAAGTTTAATACATTAGTAAAGTATGATAATGTGGATGGATGGGGCCATCCTCCATCATTAGCCAATATCCCCCAGGTAAAAAAGTAGACAGACATGGTAAATAGTGGACAGAAGATGTGACATTATTGTCAATGATAAAGAAGGTTCTGACCAAATCACTAGATTGCAGCTTTGTTGTGATACAGCAACTAGTGTCAAAGCACAAGGCCACAAGCTATATGCAGAAGGAAAATAAAATATCCAGTCAAATTGTCAAGGGGAAGAGTTTATTCTAGCATCTTCTGAAAGGAAACAATTCTGCCTTTTTTGAGTCATAAAAATGACCATTTCCACTTGACTACTATTAATACGCCAATCCATTCACGAGCCAATCAGTTCAGTCAGAACTCTTTGGTCAATGGTCCATAAGAAAAATCACAATTTGAAAGACATGCATAAGAATATTGAAACCAAGAAGCAGAGGGAATAGGTGAGTAGCAACTCATGATTCATAACACCTATGCACCACTGAATGGCCATTAGACCAAAAATAACATGCAAAAAAGTTCATGATTAAACCAAGAAAGTCTAAGCTACAGAAGCTTCGTGAGAATAAAAAATGAAACTTAAAAGAATGCACATAATATACTTGCCACTAAATCCACTCGTGATATATTTGCTCTCTAAATAGCAAAACTAATCAGTCTATCCCGTTAATCTCACCAAGACATGAGAAAGGTCAGATTCTGAAATGTTAACCATCATGTTAAAAATAATCAGCATGCAATTCGTGTAATCAGGAAATATATGAGTTGAGAACCAGATGGACAACATGATAACATGTAGCACAAAAATTTAGTGGTTCAACAATATAAGAAAGAGATGCACACCTTACCAGGAACATCCCTCTGACCAGTAGAACCAAGACTTTCGATGTGACAATGACGCACCATGACTTGCAGGCATTCCTTTAAATCCATGTCTTTTCATAACACCCTGGACAGAGAAAACAAAACAACAAGACATATAAAAGGCAGTATGACAAATAAATTTTGAACTTTTGTCATCTCTGAGAATTGATTAGGTTTTTGAAAAAAGAAATTCAGTAATTTTTCTCATGAAGGAGTCCACAACACTTGATATTAAAGAATTAAATAAAACCTAGAAATTTCAAATTCACACGCTCAGAAGCGTAAATATTCGGAGTTAAAAGAAGGTAAAATCTCCTGATATTGCAGCCAGGTAGCCCACAGGGATATGCCCCCCAGGCCCAGCAGTAGCATATGTATCAAGTATTGAAAAAAAATAAAGAGAGTAATTAGAGACCATTTATGTTGAGCGGCTTAGGCGGAAGAAAAAGATTTAAATTGAATTCTTAGAAATAAAAGAATTCTTTTGTTTCTTAATTTCGCTTATTTTGTTTCTCTCTCTTGCATGAATCGTGAACAGGACTCCTTTCTCTGTCCAGCAGTTAAAGAGGTTCCTGCCACGCCCGTCAGGGATGCAGATATTCTTACCGTGATTCTGGTTTAGGTCAAAAATCTGGATTGAATGTGACAAATCATCAGACTTTGAGGAACATCTTATTCAGTTTTTTTTTTTTAAAGAAATTATTTTGTTATTCAAGGAACATTTATAGTTAAAATTATCATTTATTGAATTTACATCTTGGTTTCAGAGTTTTTCTCAGTTCCAAGAGTTTAGTTTTCCTTTACTTGACTTTAATTTTCCCTGGTTATCTTTTTCAATTTCTCTGTGTTGCAGGTTGAGATTGATCAAGCATTTGTAGAATCAAAGAAATCTGATATCCCAGGTTATGTAGTATGTCGTCCATTTTATTTTATTTTATTTTATTTTTTATCCCATTGTTTTAATTTCTGTTACTCTGTTTCTAATTGAACCTCATATGGATTTAGTGCAACTTCTTTGAATCTCTCTTTAATTTCTTTTACTTGTGAAGAAAATCCATGATGGTAAGCTGAAAATCCATTGAATTTGGTGTTGTTTTATGGTTTTGGTATTTGAAAATCCATTGAGAACCCATATCTCTCTTTAAGGTTTATAAAGTACTACATATATGTTGTTGTTGATGATTTTGGTGTTCGAAAATATAAATCCGTTTTCAATTTATAGAAATAACAAGAGCAATGGCTCTACTCATTTGTTAGATTACAATTTAATTGGGACTGTTCAAATGAGTATGGAAAAGGAGTAAGATGCCATATACTTTTTGGTTTGTAAGTTG
>CANXYC012792486.1:0-37500 GCA_948193065.1 Aleurites moluccanus
GACACCCCAGCTGCGATCTATCCCCGCCCCCTCCCCCCGACAAAGTTTGTTACACACACACACACCCACCCCTCAATATATATATATATATATATATATATATATATATATATATATATATATATATATATATATTTATATATATATATTAATCAGAATCATCAGAAATCATCTGCTTACCTGTGACCAGATCATAACACCAGACAAAAATGCCAGTGTGCGCAGTATTTCGTTCTCTGTGTTCAGAACAACCATCAGAAGAAAGTTACCTGATTTCTGCAGTTATGAAGAGAATTTAGAATGTAATAATTACCTGCCGTGGACACTTTATTAACATTACACAAATCCACCCAGTCAATTACCTTCCAGAACCAAGGCAATAACCCGAAATATAAAATGGCAGAGTCCAGTAGTATAGTCACAAATTCATGAACGAAATTGAAGTGGCAGAACATTAAGAGAAGCGCCAGCAGAATCATCAATGAAATTGGAAGTACAGAAAAAAATGAACAACCAGGGAAAGCTAATGAATAGAAGCTAAATAACAGTATTGAACTGCAGAGAGTTTCAGGAAACAATAAACCTTTAATCAAGACTATAAGCTCGACTTTTTTTGAAATTTCTCTTGGCTGATTACGCCTTCCAAAATTTTAGGGAGAGTTGGCAGTTTCAGTACAGCATGTTGACGCAAGCCCAAATGTGATTCAAAGAAGTACATTAGTACCATAAAACCTGACAATTTGAGAAAATATGCTGTGATTAAACACTCCATTTCAAAAACATTATCAACCACAGACACAAAATTCAGGGGAGGTTCAAAAGAAGTAAAAGGCATAATATTCGAGCACAAAAAATAGTTCCAAAATCTAACCTTCAGAATCAGGGCAGGTTTGTTTACCAAATTTCCAATGTGATTTCTTTATTGAAAAAATAACTCTAAATTATAGCAAGAAACAAAGGAAAATGGAAAAAAAAAAAGTTATTTAGTGAAATAATTTCAGTCAAAACATTGAAATTTAGACATTTCAATTCAGACGAAGAAGACTCAATGTACACCTATACCTATTGGCTTCATTGAACCGAGTTACAAAAAAAAGAAAAAGAAGAGCAAAACAAAGCTCAAATTATGTTATATCTATAGCAGTCAAAGAGAAAAAGAAAAGCATTAATCTTTATAAGTGTAATACGAAAACAGACATAAGTGAGAGTACCAAGCACAGCTTCCATGTAAGGAAACTCCACGGTGGAATCGGAAGATTGCAGAGTAGAAAGAGTGTAGAGATAAAAAGGGGGTTCTGCTTGCTCACCTAAATAGTTTTGGTTTTTGGTCTTCATATATAGAGTACTAAACGGTGCGTTCCACTACTCGTATCCACGCCTTAGCCCCATCGATGAAATGCATGGTGTCCTGATAAGATTGTCCAAGTTCATGGCCATTGCAACGATGGACTGCTAAGATGGTCCAAACAAAGTCCACACCAAGCCCATTAATAACTCAAAAGCACCTTCTACGTTTCCGATTGCCAATTACCGGATTCTTTGATCTAGAAAGATTTCTGAAAATTTGATCAGAATTTCCTTTGATTTTGTTTGCTGCCGTGAATAAGTGTTTTGTTAATTTTTGAAATATATTTTGTATCCAGAAAATATACTTTCCGTTTATTTCCAAGGATATATAATTTCTTATAAAACATCATTTTATTTATCATTTACGAAAATATTTCAGATATGAGTTATATCTCTCATTTATTTGTTTTTTAAATTATATTTTCTCTATTAAAACGATAAATTTAACCTGTCGTCTTTACAAAATAGTAAAAGTGTATTTTTATTTTAAATATGTGTCTTAGTCTAAACAAATTTTTTTTTTTTTACTCAATAATAAATAGTTTAACTAAGATCCATTTATCCATAAAAACACTTGTAAAACGACACTTCACAGATATAAAAGGGGCTAATTAAATCAAGTACATTAGTGTAATGATTGATGATAGCATATTGAAAATTCAAGCCAAAAAAAGGGGCTAATTAAATTGAAATCAAAAGAGTTTGAAATTGGAACCCTTCCATACTCCAACAAACTAAAAATTGTTGAAATGGGCAGTAATGTTTATCCGCGTGGCCTTTGCCTATTTCTCAACTAAAACTGCGTCGTTTGACCTGGTCTATTTCAATAACCTTATCATCTTTAATCCTTATTAACTGAATATAAAAATATAAAGAAAGAAAACGAAATGCAAAATAAAGACAAATGAAAATCACAGCCATGGCCCACACGCAAGTTTTGATCCAAATCTTCTCATTGCGTAAACATCATGATTTTTTCATGGCAGCTTTGCTCTTGCGACTCCGTATACGTCGCTTCGCGTAATATCTACGGGAAATTTTTCTCCAATTTCTCTCTTTGAAATCCCCCACATGTTTAATGGCGAATATATATATCACCTATTGCCTAATTGACAAACAAAATTAGTAGTTTGTTTGTCAATTAGGTAATATTGCCTAATATTGTTTATCAATTACAGTAATATTGCCTAATTTGTCAATTAGGCAATAGGTGATATTATATATATATATACATGTGAGGGATTTCAAAGAAAGAAAGTTGGAAATCATGAAAAACTAATATGGCTTGTATCTAATAGAATAAATGAATAAGAGAAAAAAGTAAAAAAGTGGATAATACAAGCTATAATTTGTGGTACATAGAAAAGAGGAAGGAGATGAATAAAAATGAAATGGATGTAATTTTAGCAAAATACTAAAAAATATAGTCGTAATAGTGAGAATAATAAAAAATGTTAAGTTAGTCGTTGAAAGATAAGAGGTAGATATAGCTAGCGTTTATATAAATAGATATAGAATAAATATGATATCTATAATGAAATAATAATTTTGTAATTAATATAATATTTTTCTTTTTGGATTTGATCTATCATATATATTTTTAAGGGAATTTATTCATCAATTGATGTTAAATTTTTTTTAATTGAGAACAAAATAACATATTTTACATTAATCTATGCGTTTAAGATTATCTTTCAAATATTTATTCTAAAAATTAAACACAAATCAAAAAAGAGAGAAATAAATTTTTTTTACCAATCAAATTAATTCTCAAAGTTAAAAACTCTTTTAGTTTACTGGTATTAAAATTATTTTAAAATTTATAAAATTTCTAATTAAAATTTTAATAAAGTTATATTTATTGTGAAAAAAATAAAGCAGTTGTTGGTTAAACTATAATGACCCCGAAATATATAAATATCATAAAATCCAAAACTCACTAGGTTCAACGGCACACCGCCCATCTAGACTTGTTGTTGAATAATACTTGCTAGGTGCTTGAATTTTCAACTGACTCATCCTAAAAACTCGACATTCAACGACACAGTACGACTCAGGCAACTTGGTATATAGAGTTTAACCGCAATAAAACCATAAACTTAATACAATTCTACAATGGAAATTTTTCTTTTTTTTATAAAATATTTAAATATTTATTCATATTTTTTATTTTTATCTTCACCTAAAAATTCTATATTCTTTTCGTTATATAATAAACATCAAACAAATCATCCGTACATATAAAAGTCTATCATGAGACAAGGGATGTGGGCCTTGCTCCTTATGACCGAGTTGTCCCTGGGAGATATTTTTTAAAGTCTTTTGAAATGTGTGGTGTGAGTGGGAATCTAAAAGAATTCAAACATAGACCATAGGTGCATTGGTTAGTTAGGGGTGAGAAAAATTAACATAATCAAAAATCAAATTGAATCATATTTAATTCAATTTATTCCTCCATTAGTTTAATAATTTGATTCATTTGAATTTGAATATAATTTTATCTATTAAATTCAATTTAATTTATATTAAAAAATAAAAAATAATTAAATTGATTGAATTTTATTTTTTATATATTTAAAAAATATATATTATTATCAAATTGAATTAATTAATTTATCAAATCAAACTATAAATTCAATTAATCTTGTAAATATTTTAGTTTGATTAGGTTTGAAACATATTTAATTCAATTTATTCGTCCATTAGTTTAATAATTTGATTCATTTGAATTTGAATATAATTTTATCTATTAAATTTAATTTAATTTATATTAAAAAATAAAAAATAATTGAATTGATCGAATTATATTTTATATATATTTAAAAAATATATATTATTGTCAAATTGAATTAATCAATTTATCAAATTAAAATATATAAATTCAATTAATCTTGTAAATATTTTAGTTTGATTCAGTTTGAATTATCTTATAATTTAATTTGATTCAATTTTTAAAATTTAAATTTAATTTATTCACTTTTTTTAGAATTTGATTTCATTTAAACTAAATCAATTGAATTTTTAATTGTAACCATAATATGAAATTGGAAATTTGGCCTCACATCTACCATGAATTGCAAATATAAAGATGGCAAAATGCATCCATATACTCTTGAACTTTTTTACTTTTTTACTATTAAGCCCTATACTTCAATTTTTGTTAATTAAGTTCTTCAATTTTTATTTTTCATGACATCAAAATTTTTTTTGATGAAATTGACGGATGTACAATATACGCGAGTTAAAAGCACGTTAAGGATAACTTAAACGCTAACTAGGCTTCGTTTTACTAACATGGAAATACTAATTTGACAAGATTAAAATGCTAGTATTTTAATTTAAAGGAAATGGATGCATTATTTCTCAGAAATATCACTGATCTTGAAATATCATCTCCACTATTGCAAATATAAAAGAAACAAAGGTAAAAGAAACAGAGGCAAAAAAAAAAAAAGGACAGCAAAACCAAATTCTTGGATGATTTCAAAGAAATAGAGGTAAAAGAAAGACAACAAAATGATATAACCGGCATCAACAAGCAAAGCAACCAAATGACATCACCATCATCATCAAAAGCTATAAGCAGTAGGCTTTCATCACCATTGTCGATCGACACCATCAACCAAATAACAAACCTGCCCTTTTGTATGATTACTCTACTTATGTTTCAAACATTCACCAAATTTTTAGAGTTTAAGTAATTCAATCTAATTATGATTATGATAAAACTCAATCTTTTATAAAATTTCCCTATTACAAATTTATTCATTTTTTCCTTGATTTTGTTATATTGAACCTTATCCATGTCATGGTTGCAACAAGTAAAATTCAAAAAGAAATTAAAAAAAAAAAGAGAGAGAGTAATTCAGTTCCAAACCAAACCATATAATCACTTTAATTCATAAATTCAGAGTTGGCTACAAATCTCCATCGTTGACGCCTATAAATGCTGATCTATCACCACAAAGAATCATCACTAGCACATGCAACCCTAATCAAAACACCGCCAACGCCATAATCTAATCCTAGACACTTGCACGTAGTCGAGTCCCAGTCATCTTTTCTATGTGCTTCATCTCGATTTTTAGGTGCACTTTTTTTTTTAATATTAAGCTAAAATGATGTCAAAGGAAAGTGGGGGATTGAATTTGGAATAGATGGTTTTTACTTAATTTTAATAAAATAAAACGCCAAAATTTTAATATTGTCATATCAATATTTTCATATTATTAAAATGAAGTTCAGTTAATATTTAAATTATCCTTAATATATTTTTAATATGCGTATATTATATCACTGCCAATTTCATAAAAAAAAATTAAAGTAATGAAAAATAAAAAATAATAGATTTAATTAGCAAAAATTGAGGAATTTAATAATAATAATAAAAAAGAAAAGAAAAGTTGAAAAGGCATGAGAATGCATTTTATTTATAAAGATTCAATGGCCTGAAACGGGCAATCATAACATAGTATACCACATGTATACAATTTAATAAAATAATAATAATAATAATAATAAATGGTAGTGCATGCATTAGTTTCCAAAATTTGTGGACTTTTAACATGGTAGTGTCCACAGCAGCAGCATGATAATAATAAGCTAATAAATAAAATAAAATATTTTACCTTTTTAAATATATATATATACATATATATATTATAGCCAAAAAAGTTCTTACCATGGCCATCTGGATTCATTAGAACATCTTACAATAATTAAACGCGTTTTAGTGGAAAAAAAACAACAACTTACTTGTTAGTTATTAAAATAAAACCTTTATAAATTAATATTATTAAAATTTATAAATTTTATTAATTAATTAAATATTAATTTAAATCAGAATCGTAAAAAATTATTATATAAATAAAAATTATTAATTTATCCATTATTAATTTATAAAAAATTTATTATATTTTAATACAACTTCATTATAAATATACGTGTGTGTTTTTTTTTTAATACAAACAACTGTACCCTCATAAATATTGAAAATTAAGTTTGCCAACTCTAAAATGAAAATTAGGTAAAAAAAACTAAGATTTATTAACACTTAAGTTTAAAATCTTTTAACTTTTAAAATGATTTTAATACCATTAAACTATAAGCTCAATAATTTACTACTATCTTATACAAATGCTAAAATGAGTGAAGACTTAAGATATTAATTAATATGTTTAGCAAATATGACTTTCTGAGGTTTTAAAATGAAAATAATAATTTTTTTTTTTAGAAAAAAAATTAAAAAAAGAATAAAAATAAATGAACCGACCCAACCCAACACAAAAAGTTATATTGAAGTTAAGTTAAAATAGTGTATATTGTAATTATAATAAGTTAAATTTTATAAATAAAATTACTTAAATTATTTATATTGAGTTACTTTTTAAATTATAAATTATTTTATAATTTTTATAATTAATCAAGGTGAGAACTCAGAATCTCATTTTATATATTCTAATAATGATGAAAGTAACTAATTACATTAAAAACAGAGAAATACAAAATTTTCCAAATTAATATTTTCAGAATTACTGAAGGGAAGATCAATTCACAATCACCATCGGACGTAAGCCATGGGCCAAACTAATGATGGTTAAACAGACTTCACAAATTCTAATCTAAAACTAATGATGGTTAAACAGACTTCACAAATCCTAATCTAATCTAATTATTGTGTATCATTATCACAATAAGTTTATTGTAATCAATGGAGAGAGTACAAAGTCAGTGTGAACAATAGCCACGTGACGAGACTCCAAGAATCTTCTATCCTTTTTCCGCGTTATTACTCCCACTTACTATTAATTAAATTTTAATAACTCTAGAAAATGAGAGATTAAGAATTGTGATTGGTCTCTTTTTCATATATATTTTTTTAAAAATTAATTATTATACGTGTTTTGTAATTAACATGGACTGAAAAAAATTTAATATAATAAAAATTTAAACACAAAATTTTTATTATAAATTATCTTAATTTAAAAATTTAACGAAATTTTATACTATTAAATTAATTTTTCAACTTTTTTTTATATGTTTTGAATGTTTGAATTGGTCAACAAATTGGGATATTAATTTCTATAATTAATTTAGTAATTTCTCTCACTCGCTCTTTAATTTTAATTAAATCCACTTACCACTATAATAATACTCCAAGACCTGAAACTGATCCTTCGTGACAAAGTAGAAAGCTCTTTTCTTTTGTTTTTTCCAAGTCAAATATTTCCATCTTTTCTCTTCCCTTTCTCCCCCTTTTATACCCCATCTTCCTGACAACTTCGTAACTAAGAAAAAACCTTTCCCTTTCTTACATACAAATACATTTGTCATTTGAGGTCATTTCCCATTCAAATTTTCTGAGTTTTCTCTGTTTCATACTTTTAATGATTGAAATTTTAGATACCCGACTGCCATTTCAGCTCATAATATTTGAAATTACAATTATTTTATAGCTAGCTAGCTTGTTTCTTGTTGTACAATGGAAAAGGCTGCCATGGATTGGGAACTAAAGACTCTTCTCTACGAGCTAACTCAAGGGAAAGAAGTAGCAGAGCAGCTAAAGAACCATCTTAACTCTATATCATCTCCTGAAACTCGTCAATCCCTTGTTGAGAAGATACTTTCTTCATATGAGAAAGCACTTTCCTTGCTTAATTGGGAAACTAAACCCATAATTAGTACATTAGAACCACCACATTCTTGTGCCAATAGCAGCCCAAGGAGCAGAGTCTCTGATCAAGACTGCCACAACGTTGTTTACAAGAAGAGGTAATATATAAATTAAGTCTATACTATGATCCATGAGTATCAGTTTAACTAAATTATGATTGATTCTGATCTAATTTGGAATTGGATATGTTTGAATTTTGCAGAAAGACACAACCCAGATGGACTGAACAAGTGAAGGTTTGTTTAGAGACGGGTCTGGAAGGGCTCGATGATGGTTATAATTGGAGAAAATATGGTCAAAAGGATATTCTTGGAGCTAAATTTCCAAGGTACATAAAAAGCTTTATTTTTTTACTTTTACAAGATCTTGACAGTTTCATGAACTGTCTCAGTAATACAATAGTACTTAGTTTTGATCATGCCCTAAAATGCTTGTAAACCCAGAAAATGTTGAATTGGTGTATGAATTATATGACAAGTAAATGGTACTAGAACTTATCCGATTGCAGCTTTTTTACAAGTAACTTGATTGCTTTTTGGGTACCTGCTTTGACATAAAGCAGTGAGAAACTTTATTGCTCCTGGGCTCCTGGGTCCTGGCCCTAGGATACAGACAACTGTATTTTGAGTTTTCTTTTTTCTTGTCTTTATGATTTAATATGATAAAGCAAGCAAAAACTTATAGTAGCTCCCGCCCACGATATTCCCAGCCCAAATTACATTTTTTTTTATTGTTAATTAGATTTCGACTCGAGAATTTAAATTCGCAGTTTCACTATCTAAATAAAATTTTATACGATGATATATGTGCTAAACATGCCCAATATGACTTCATCAATAATAAAAACATAAACTTGAAAGTTTGATGCTAACTACTAAGGGAACACAAAACCCTACCCAAAATTATCTTACTCCTGTTCTGAGAATTGATACCCATTTGCAAATGAGTACAGAAATGCCAAATTACTAGTCTAGTCTAATAAATATAATGTTTTTCTCTTATTGCAGAGGATATTACAGATGCACTCGCCGTCATTCAGAAGGTTGTTTGGCCAAAAAACAAGTTCAAAGATCAGATAAAGACCCTACAGTCGTTGAAGTTACCTATAGTGGAAGGCACACATGTTTTCAAGCATCTCCAGTAAGCGACCAGTCGTCCAAACAAGAAAAGGGTACTTCTTGTCAACAACATGAACAAGAAAAGGAACAGCCAAAGCCATTAAAAAAAGAGTTATCTTTTAACTACAGAGAAGGATATAAAAGTGAGGATTTGGACATTTTTCCACCCTTTTCTTTCCTACAAGTAAATGAAAATGATATTTTCAAGGAATCCATGATGAAAAATGATTTCTTGGGTAGTTTTTCTCCAGCGACTTCTGAATCTAACTATTTCCAAGTTCCGGTATCTGATTCAACCCCAAATTCAGTTACTAATTCGCCAATCGGAGAATGGGATATTTCAATAGATAATGTGGATTTTGACAAAAATTTCCCTCCAGAATTATTTGCTTAATTAATAGGAGGATTAGTTGATGTTAATGGATGGGTTAGTGCAGTGGAAGAGAGATCAAAAATAAATTCCTCAGTCTCGTTTGGTGCCGGCCCAGAGAAATTTTCAGTTGATTAGGTAGTTAAATGTAACCTTCTTTTAGTTCATTTTCCATCCTTTTTCTTTTCTTCTATCAAGTAATTGTTTTTCTTTTCGGGTTTCTCGGTTTTTCCTCACCCCTAAGTAGGAGTACTTTGCAATACAGAAAAAAATAGAAATCACAGAGCATTAAAAAACATTCTAAGAACATTATAATTATAATACGTAAACTATGAACTTAAAATGTACTCCTGAGAGAGTAAACAGATTGTATGACATTGAAAAATAGGAGTACAAGTGCAACAACTGTTTCAGTCCCTCTCCAAAGATTACAGAAATATACTCTTCTTATCATTACCACAGTGTTGTACCAAGGATTAAGCAAGATTCCATCTTAAAAGGAAAAAAAAAAAAAAAAAAAATTTCCAATTTAACATTTTTTTAATTTATTTTGTAATTTACTGATTATACCTCTAGTTGAAGAAGAAGGAAAAGAAAAAAAGAAAAAGCAATATAAATTAAACCATATTGAATCCATATCAAAACCTAACCAATTTACTGATTATACCTATTTAATATGAGTTAAAACTGAACTTGAGAGCTCTGAGGATCATGAGTCAATGGAGTGCTCATGTGGATAACAATTTCACAGCCTATTTGAATTCGTCTGTATTATAAACATCAGCTTCAAATACTTTTAATCCTGTGGAAGACTCTTCAGAAGCTCTACCTTTTCTGTATCACCTGCAATTCAGTGGATCAATCAGAAATTAGTTAAAACTACACTAATCATAAACCATATTAAAATCTTGAAATTAAGTCCTTACTTAGTATAAATAAATTTAAAATATAACACTTATTTACGAATAATACAATTAATTTCATTTAATTTCAAAATAATAATAATATTATATTCATAGGAGTTAATTTTAAAAAATTCATTTATATAAAATTAAATGATGATAAAATTATTTTAAATATTAAAATTTTTTAATTATAGTCAAACTAAAAAAATACAAAAATTCTTTGAAATTATAACCTCTATAAATGTGAAGTCCATGGCTGCATGCTGTTGAGGATGAGAATTTATGTAGATATTGTCGGCTTGATGCAAGTTGGAAGGAAAATAATAAATGAAATAAAGCAAAAATTTGGATTAAGATTTAAAGATATGTAATCTTCTAATCTTATAAATGGAGTTTTTATCTTTAATAATATTTAAATGATTAATTTATAATATAAATATCTATTTAGTGACTCTATTAAATTAAAGTAGTAGCTAACAATATCTAATATTTTTTTTTTATTGCAAAGAATATAAAAGTAAAGCATTTTAGTTTAGTAATTTTAGTCCTAATTAAGATTGAAATTGTGTGAAATGACGAGGAACAAATGAGAAAAAAAGAGTTCATAACAAAAGTAAATTGTTAACATTGGACTTTTTTTTTAACCACATAGTATTTTTATTTTGTATTATGATTGATAAAAATAAATCATATTATCCCTCCTATCTTATGCATTCTCTATAAATCGACCCTCAAATCTCATTATATAATATAAATATGTCATCACACTTTATTAGTCAACATTCAGCTTTAATTATTGATAATTTGACAAACAATCAATAATTTTTCTTAACCTATCTATTTAATGGGTTTACATAATAATATAACCCTATTTTTCATGGATTAAGATTTTTCATTTTTCTTGTTTGGACAACATTTTTGGATTGAGCTTTATAATGTGGAAAAGTACATCAAATAGCAGAATTGGAATAAGTTGTAGTTGAATATCAATACCATGCATATGGGAACTCAAAGCAGTTCAAAACTCACTAAACTTCACAAAAGTACATCTATTATTGAAGCTTGCTTTAGAGGAAGAAATTCATGCCTTCTTCAAGAGCTTGTTCTTCTACCAAGCCAAAAACTCTGGCTGGGTTTTAGAATTTGTTTTAGAAGTGCCATTTTAGGAACATTCCAGTGTTCCACATGCCTGAAAAAAATTTCAAATTTCAGTAGCTAAAAAATAAATTCAGCAAATATATTGAAATAATAAAATGAAACTGTTTCTCATAATCTCATTATTAGATACCTGCATACTTTTCCAGATTGTGCATCAAAATAGTACTCTGTATATCCAGTAGCTGCAATATAGCTTAACATGATCAGATCAATAAACTATGCATATGATACTTGTATTATATATAATTTATCATTGTTATTTATAATCTTAGAAGAAATCCATCCTTGGAAAACACATCAAAGTAAAACCCGTTTCTTATTTATATTTTTGTACAGAATATCACTTTTGTTTCTGTTGCATGCATATATACTTTTTCATATTGTAGGTTCTGAAAATAAGAAATATTTCAAGGGAAAATTGGTATACCACAAAATGAAAGCTTTATTTACTTCTAATTTAGCCTCTTATCATAAATTTAATGTAAGATGACGAAAGATACCAGAAAGTATGGGTTTCCAAGGAAATGACATAATACAGCTAAATCGCCAATGTCCAATTCCTTTATCCTGTAACCAAGTAAGTATTTGGTGTCAAGATTTTTAAATATGGAAATTCATGAAATGACACTTGTTCACATTAGCAAACATCCTCATAAGCTCAACTCTATCAATAGGAATTTCAAAAACTTGAATTCATAGGAGTTAAATAAAATTGTTTTTTCATATTTATGAAAACATGAAATTTCATAAAATTTTAGGATCTATTTAGATAATTAGTTATTTAAAATAATTGAGCATTTGGAATTTGTTATCATATCTATTTTTTATCATTTTATATTTAAAACTAAAATTTATAATTTCAAATGATCATTTATTTAAATGGATCCTTATAAAATTCGCTTATAGTAAACATGAATTTAAGTGGAGAAACAAAGCATAACAATGTCGTATCTGAATGTAAATTCATAAGATCTCACCTCAAAATCTTCCCACTTCATAAGCTTCATATTGGACTTGTCAATAAGTAATCCAAAATTTGTACAGTTCCTTTTGAAACGTTGAAGTCCTTTAAAGGAACCAGCTGGATCAGCAAATTCACAATCCTCTTCATATGCATTGAGGGCGAGATTTCCTATCATTGGAATACAATGATTACATAATCTAAACAGACAGTGAAAACTGAAAACCAACCAAATTTTAGAATTTCCCCTCAATGTTATATAATTGGCAAATACAAATAATTATTATTTTTTGAGTCTGGGAAGATAATTAATCTGAATTTATTGTTCAAGCCATATATACACAACCATGGTGTGCATAATTATTATTATTTGGTGAAATTGATTGGCATAGAAATTCATTCAAATTAGTAACAATAAATACATTTGCAATGAACTAAACAAAACCACAAATGGCGCCAGTCATAATTGACATCAATGTTAAAATAAATAAATATAAATAAAAATTTAGGATTTTTTTTTTCATCATCTGATTAGCAGGCAATGCTAAACAAAATCAAGCAATAAATAGAAGAAATAAGGATACAAATTTATTTTTTTTAGCGAAATAGAAATAAAAACCTGTGACGAAATACGATCTTTGGAAATCCTCTTTGATAGTTTCGACGACCATGGAACGGTCGACGCTTCCCGACTCATCAATAGCAGGCTGGAGATTATCCATTTGAGGAATTTCAGTACTTGAAGTTGAAGGTGAACGGAAAAATGAAGCTGCGATTCCAAGAAGCTCGGAGCCGTACCAAGCTAGCTTGAGAATGGCATTCTCTGGTTCCGATTCTTGTCTTCTGGCAGATGAACTGTTTGATGAATTCTTCTCTCCATTACAACGAATTCTATTGATTTTTCTATGATAATTTGGCGAGAAAATGATGTTGTGAGGATGGGAATTGAGATGAGGAGTGGTGGAGGTGTAGGGGAGAAAGTTCGCCATTGGAAGCAGCGCCCGCCGTTCATTTCAAATATCTCATAGTCCAGAAAAACGATGGCCATAAGAAAACCGAATAATAAATAATTGGCCTAATAACTAAAAAAACCATAAATTTTAGCTTTTTTTAATTAGATCAATTTTCTCATGTAACCGGAATTGCATAACCGGTAATATATATTTATTTAATAAAATAATAATATGTAAAATAAAAAAAAATATCGATATTTTATAAAAAATTATATTAATTAAAATATTTTATCATCTTATTAATTAAATATATGAAAAAAAATTTAAACCGAATGTTTAAGTTAAATATTATTCTAATCAATTAATATTTATTTATTATCTTTTTTATAGCACTATTTTTTTCCTCCATTTAATTTATTTAAATAAAATTATTTTATAAAAAAATAAATTAAAAAATTTTAAGTTTTTCATATTATATTCCTTATTAATTGCTTCATATTTATTTTAAATCATTTTAAATATTTTAAATTACTTAAAAATCTAAAAAAAAAAAAAATTATAATTTTACATTTTTTTTAAGAAAAAGTAAAATTATGCTTAAAAAATAAAATAAAAATGTTTTAAAAAAATTATTTCATAATTGCAATTGTATTTTTCACTATCTTAATTTGCGTAGTATGCACTTATGTAATGAAAAATCCCAGATTTATATATTGCCTGCGAGCTCAAGCTGAAGGGTACAACTCCACGCTGCAGAACAAATTTTCCATGCATTCTTTCATGTTTCTGGACACATCAACGAACAAAGCAAACATTTGAAGCCAAAATAGAAAAACAAATGTTTTCTGACATTAGATTAGAGATTTTACATAAAAACAGTGCATCCGCTGATAGCAATTGCCAAATGCAAATGAGAATCCCTTATCGCCGCCCCCTTGATTTTGAATCAAAATGATGCTTCTTCAGCTTCTTCTTGCGTGTCAAAACAGCAGTACCACTATTTTCTCTGAATGGCATCCCCATGAGACTCAACAGTTTCTGGCCTTCTTGGTCTGTTTTAGCTGTTGTTGTGATGCAAACATCCATTCCCCTTGGCTTACCAAGTGCATCATACCTAATTTCTGGGAACACACTCTGCTCATGAATTCCAATGCTGTAATTACCATGCCCATCAAAGCTATTTGTGTTTACACCTTGGAAATCCCTTGTCCTAGGAAGGCCTAGATTAATAAGCCTATCTAAGAATGAGTACATCACCTGCGAAAGTATAGCATAATCAATGAACATAGAACATAGTTGGGATTTATCTGGTGCAATGGAGAAATTGTACAGTGGTAAATTAAGATAAAGGTATCGATTCACAGCTAAAAAAGCTGTTAATTCAGAACATTGACAATGTGCTATACATGAATCATCATATGCAGGTTTGACAGTATGTAAACTCATTGTATTTGCATGTGCAGTACTGTTAATTGCTAATGAAAGTCGAGTTCAACATATCAGGGGACCTTTTTACGCACAAGAAAAGATGTCTTTACACCCACCAGATGAAGAAACAGCTGAAGAAAGCAAATTCTTATTTCTCTTAAATTATAGCAATACAAGTGACCTCAAATTTTAACAGAGGGGAAAAGCCACATTACAGTGCTGTTTCTTCTCATAGCAATCATCTCAAAAATTTACCAATTGAATTGGCATCATCTAAGTAAATTATCACCTCAAGGATACTCCCAAAACCTTCAAACTATTCAAAAAAGATGGTGGAGAAAATAAGCAAAATTTAATACAGAAATGGACTAAGGCCACAAACCCTATTTAGATTTGAAGTTCCAAAGCACTTTGCAACAGCAATAAAGGCAAAATTTTGGGGTCAAATCTAAAAACTGAATAGAGCAATACTATTCCTCATCTTGCAATCATCACCATTATGAATTGATTGCCATTATTGCCCAGTGCCTATTATAACAAATACCACCTCTGCTACCAATGAGCATATTGTCACTATCATTTCTGCTGACCCATAATCACTAACCAGTTACACAGCTAAATTTATTTCTTTCACTTCTATTTTAAGTTGTTATTAAAAGCACAATATATCATATCCACCTAAAGAATCAGGCAGTTATCTTATCCTATGCCTAAAAAGGATGCTCCAAATAAGTAGCAGCTTTGTTTCTTGCACCTGTAATTTTGACCATACCCAAACAGCTTCTCCCATCCATTGCCATCTTCAATGATTATTTTCCTTCATATAATTACACTGTGCCATTTTTCAGTGAAAAGATGAAAACTGCCTGATGGTTATTATTACATAGAAACAAGCATAGATTGGACAAGGAAATCCATATCCTGTGCAGGAAAGGAGGGGAATGTACATTCCGTTAACATCCTAATTCAAGTCTTCGACTTGTTTAAAATCATTCCCTAAACATTAGAAGAATCAAACAAATGGCAAAGTTAAAACTTCAAAACGAATTTCAAAAGTCAAGATAAGATAGAAGTATATCTATATCTGGAACCAAAGAATGGACAGTAGAAGTTGACATTAGTTGGTCTTAGCAAAATCACAAAAACGAACTTAAAGCAGATCATAAGAAAGAATTAAAACAAAGAGCAAAACTCACATTTCCTCTAAGTGTGACAGCAATGCCTAGCGGTTGGCCTTCCCTGATCTTGAAGGTGGCAATGGAGTTCCTTGCTCTTGTCTTGATAGGTCTCTGTCCTGTAATGAGAGCCAAATCATTCATTGCCGCTTCCAAACCCTTGGCATTCTGCGCAGCATCTCCAATACCACAATTCACCACAACCTTCTCAATTTTTGGAACCTACGGAATTCAATGCCACAAAATTGCAATAGAAAATGCTATCAAGAGTTGAATCTGGATTACAAGTCATAATTAATGCACAAATTAAACGAAAAGAATATCAGAACACCTAGGGCTAGTTTAGTTCACCTTGGAATTAGAATTGGAATGAAAATAGATGTCTAAGTTCAAAGAATCCTATTCCAATTTTCTTTTTAGAATAACTAAATAGAATTTGTTGGTTAAATTAAAAATTATACTTAAAAATATAAACTAAAGCTATTCAAAAATAAAAAATATCAAAAAAATTTGGACTCCTCATGAACCAAATAAAAAACCAGAATCCTATTTCAAGCATTGCAATTCATTCCTAATTCTGGAGCAAACCAACTAAATATTTTGATATAAACACTCCCCACAATCATCCAACAGAATGCACAATCTTTTTCAGTAGAAAGAACGATACAGTGAAGCTAAATTGAAAAAAATAAATAAATAATTTTCCCCTACATGGAAAATATGAAAAGGAAATCAACTCATTTGCAAGTAATTTAAGCATAAAAGAGAATCGCAGTCATAAGTAGTTATCTTTACCTTCACTTAGCAACCAAAGAAACACATTCGATAGAAACAAACCAATCAATCTTATCCAATACAAATAATTCCTTAAACATCCAAATTAACAGTCCAATACAAGCGACCAAACTCCAAAGCATCAACTTCCACTTCACGTCCATTATCAATTCAAACCTCAAAAATCCCCTATGAGCATAGTTAACCAAGAAACATTTATAGTAAGTGATAAAAATGCAAAACTAAGATTCATGGTTACCTGGTGAATATTAGAGTAGGAAAACTCTTCCATTAACAAAGGAACAATCTTTTCAAGGTAAGTGGTTTTGAGGCGATAGGCCTTTTCTGCTTCTGTTTTCTCCACCAACACAATACCTGCCGTGGCCCTCACAGACACGAACCCATTAACATGCTTAGGGTTTCCATACGGTGAAGGTGAAAGAATTGGAAACTTGCCACGATACGATGCCGCTGCGGACTGTAAAAGCGAAGGAGACGCCATTGGAGCCGAAGTTTGCTGGGTCCGTGAGGGCGAGGAGAGCTTCAGTTGAAGGGGTTTAGTTCCTGATTATAAAATAACGTCGAATTTCAGTTTATTTACGAAACTGCCACACTAAAGAAATGCCGGACTCCTTAGTGGGCGTTGTGTAATTTTTTGGAATATCAGTGGCGGTTGTTTCCTTCTCTAAATGAGAAGAGGATAAGATTGTAAGAGGGTTACAATTGGTTTAGACGTTGCTGGTACTTTTTTTTTTTTTTAATCATTGATAGCTAGTAGTGGAATTAGTGTAAAATCTTTATATATTATTAAACTAATAAATTTTATTAATTAAAAAATATATTAATTAATCTATAAATTAATAATTTATTAATTTAAATAGAGTATTTATAATTTAATAAATAATATTTAATTAATTAAAAAATTATTATATTTTATTAATTTTATAATCAATTCAATGTAAATTAAATAAATTAAAAAATATGATAAATTAAATATAAATTAATTAAAATGAAATAAATAATATGTTATAAATTTAATATAATTAAATAAATTAAAAAAAAAATTGTATAAAGTATATAAATTAAATGGAAAGAAGAAAAAAAAATATACATATAATTATTTATATTTAAAATAATTTTTATATAAATTACTTCAAAATATCCCTTATTTATTTTATAATTACAATAACTTATCAGATAAAAAGTATTAAAAAATTAACAACCACGGATGAGATACTTAAAGCATTATGTGATTTTAGTAAAGAGTATTCCATATACATTTAAAAAAAATTATAGTAATAATTTTTTGACATATTTCATTTGAAAATTTATCAATGTATAATATCAAATATAATTAAGGGAAATTAAAGATGATAACGCATTCAAAATATCAATAATATTTCCTAAGTTTTTACTATAATTCGAGAGTTCAAGAAAAATAAAGAAAAATTAGGTATGAGATACAAATATATTTAAATTTCAAGAAAAATAAAATAACTATAGATTCATATTTTAATAAAATATTATAATTTATTATATATAATGTTGATAAATTATTAATTTATAATATAAATAGATCATATAGTTATATATGAATTTTTTAAAAAATATTATCTTATTAATTTATCGAAATTATTAATTTAATTCATTCTTCAAAATCGATACTGGAGAAAATTATTAAATAATATAAGTTATTAATTTATTGATTATTAATTTATAGAGATTTTATTGTATATATTAATTATATAATTATTTGATAAAATAATATAGTTAATAGTTAAGATATATAATTGTATAATTATTTAATAAAATTTGTTAAATAATCACTATAAATATAATTTATTTTTAATATATTATTATATATTTTAATTATTTTTAATATGTGATATAAATTTTAAAATAATAAATTGATAATTTTAAATTTTAAAAATTCAAATTAATTATTTTAGTATATATTATTTTTCTATAAATATTAATATATTAATTCTTACAAATACTATTTGTAATATTTTAATAATTACTTATTATTTTTTATAAATTATAATTACAGTAATCATATAAAAATTAATTTAAAAAAAATATTTTTATTAGTAATAATTTTTATAAAAATAATACAGTTTAAATATTACCTAATTCAAATTAGTCATCAACTAGTGGAAAAAATAAAAATATATAATTAGAAATCAATAATTATTTAGGGTTTCAATCACTTTGAATTACTCTTTTATTTTTTTATTTTTTTATCGAATAAATTAACTTGGTTGTTGAAAATTAAAATTTTATCTTCAAAAAATTTGATAAATATACTATTGATAATAGTATTAATTTTAAAATTATAATAACATAAAATATTATTTTTCTCTCAGATGAAGATGAAAATTCATGCAATGTGTGAACACTTCCCACACTTATTAGAAGCAAATAAATGGGAATAAAATGAGGTGATGTTGAAATATTTATGGAACTTAATAAAGTTGGTTACTTTGCACTGCCATGCTTGTTATTCAAAATTAATTATTAGATAAGTGAGAAAAATCTAAAATTTAGGTCAATTTTTATTTTGTCATAATATAATCTCGTTACTATTCTTAATTATTATATCATATTTAAAAATATATATTAGTTTTTTCTAATTTTTAAATAATATTATAAAATTATTTGGCATTGTAAAAGCTCATTTTGAAGTTGTAAAACTTTTTTTATACACATATGTGTGTTATTATTTTGTGCAATTTAAATTTTTAAAAGAAAAATAATATATTTTTCTGGCATATTTTGTTATTCAAAAGAAAAATTATTGCTGCTAATATTATCGATGGGTTATAAATAATCAATACAATATTTATTAAAATTATATAAATTCACACAAAAAAATTGATATTGAATAATAGTAATTAATTAATCATTGACTCTGAATTTCCATTCATTAATATAGTTTTTTTAAAGAATCATTGATATAGTTAAAATTCTTTTAAATTCAAAGTAAATTATTATTTTTTAAGAGAAATATCAATACCAATAATTAATGATTGATTATATCACTGAAAAAATGTAACACCTTTCAATATTAAGAACTAACATAATAGTAAGATGAACGAATCAAAATAAGCACTATTATATTTATTTGTCTATTAAAATAAATTATCATTTATTTTATATGAAATTACTTGTTTTAGAAAATATCTTTCTAAGAATAATATTTAAAAAAAAAAACTCATTTTTATTATTTTATTATAATTTTAAAATCAATTGAAAAATATTAGAAGTTTACACTTACAAGGATCTAAAAATATGTTAATATAAAAAAGTACCTAAAAAATAGATGATCACCTATAAACGACACAATTGGCAATGGTCATCAATGACCGAATTGGTGTGTATATATATATATGATGAGTTTTTAATATTAAGAAAATAATTTAATTTTTTTTAACGTGAAAAATAATTTATGTTAAAAAAATTTTAATCAATTTTCTTAAATGCTCCGAAAATAAGAAAATGCAATAAATTACTTCCCACAAAACAAACCAAATGCACAAAATATTTACCATAAGAAAATGAAATATTTACTCGAACTACCATTAAACTATTAAAGTGTAATTATTGGCGTCGTTATCCCAAAATTGTACTGTAATTCATACTCTTCGTTGTAAATCGAGATTTCGGAAACGTGAAATTACTGATTTTAGGGGTCGTTAGAATAATTTACACAAGTTCAAATTACTACTGCGAACTTTCTCCACGCGCCCCTGAGGTGAATAAAGACCAACATTAATAAAGTGCGCTCTTCGATTTCGATGGTTTCTCTCGGTTTTCCCTAATAATTAGAGAGCGTAATTACACCGACTACAGTAATGGCGCGTAGGATTACGTAACAAACGTTTTTTGTTTTCTTCGTATTTTTTTTCCCAGTAATGTGAATGCGAATTCTGCAACTCTTTTCCTCGCGCTCTCTCAATCTCTCTCTAATGCACAGGATTCTCGATCCGATAAACAGGTTAAAGATTGGAGATTAAATCCTAAACTTTCATTTTTTCAGCTCCTTCCCCTTCCTCTTGCTGTCTCTAATTCTCCGATCCAGTTAGCTTTTATTGTAATTTAACAAAACCCTAGGTTAGAGCAAGCAAAACGCTAAATTTGTGTTATTCGATCATATTTGGAACTTACCAATGTCAAGAATTGATAATAATCAAGGTTTCTCATGGTATAAGATTTGAGATTCGAGTTTTGATAGAAAGAAATTAGTGATTCTTTTTGTATATTATTGCGTTTTTAGCATTAATTTTGGTGAGAATGATCGGGAAATTTTCAATGAGAGTTCAAGGATATTGACTCGGTATCTGTGGTTAGTTTTGTTGTGGATTAAGGCAGATGGTAGGATGAACTTAGGTTGATTTTCATCGGTTGCGGTTTTGAATCTCATTAGATGGATGTTAAAAGGGTATTGGTGAGCAAATAATTCACGGATTTCTTCCACAAAAGTAGCTAAAATTTATTAGTTTACTCTGCGGGGCTTGAATAAATAATTTGTGGTAAAGAGAGTTTTTGAAGTTGGAGATAGGAGTTCTCGGCTTTGTTCGGATGGTGTCAGGATATATGGGTATTGTTTAGAGGATGCTGGATTTTGTATCCGAGTTAACCTGTGGTGACTAGGCCTTTATGTACTCGTGAGAACCACAGTGATTATTGTGTTTGGTTGTCGTTAAAAACAAGCACTAGCAAAATGAGTTTAGCAAATGAAGAGCAATATGGACTGAATCAACATGCTGAAGGAAGACCCGAATCGCAAATGTATGCAAATTTTCATTTTTTTTTTAATATTGAATTCTAATATTGATTTTCTTCTTGTTATATATCGAGTATGGGTAAATGATCCAGGAAGTTAAATATTTCGTATACAAGAGAATTTCTACTGTCGATGAGTGAACTGGATGTTTGCAAAAATTTACCAAGTGGATTCCACAAATCTATTCTAAGGTAAGTTGCTGATTATGCCTTAAATGCCTAGAGAATTCACAGTCCAATAAAATTTTAAGATAAGGATGCCAGTATTAGTTGATAATGGTGACTATGTTCGTACCCCTTATGCCATGTTCTTAATCTTATTTGCTTTCTTCTTCTTCTTTCCCTTCCTCCAGCAGTGAATTTGGGGATGTCTTCAGAATTTCTGGCAGCTTGTCATCACAAAGTTATAGACGCAGTGAATATAGTTCATCTCCACCCACTAGAGGGGATGCAGGTAATTATTATCAGGGCATTCATGGAAGGTGGGATAGCCGTTCCTCTGGAAGAAGTGATCGTGACAGCGATTCACAATCTGATAGGGATTCAGGTAAGGCTTCAGATAAATTAGTTATCTTGCTTAAAATTGTTCTCAATAATGAGATCTCCTTTTAAAACATTAGTTTAGCTTTTAGCCTCACGCGCTACATTATGAAACAACACCTCCAACATTTTTTTTCTCCATCTTCCAGTTTCTCTCCAGCCCTTCTATCCTGAAATGCAGAGTTGCTAAGTGTCAAAACACATAAGTTCGAAAAATTTATTTTTAGTCTGAGTGGATCTCAGATTTCTTCATATACTAGATGATGGGCTATGTGGAGATATTGTGTCTTTCACATGTAGTATGTACTGTGTCTTGCCTGGGTGTTGGAAAATTTTTGCCTGATTCACGTCTAGTGTTTTACTGTTTCTTGTTATTCAAGGTGACTGGATAGTGGTAAGAAGTGTAAATTGACAAGTGTCATGATGGATTCTCACCTTGTGCATACAGCTTATATGCTCTTCAAATCAATATTTTTAGTTACTTGGATTTGTTGTCATTTTGTTTCTGATGTCATAGATGTGTTTATGTTGCCATGGGATTTCGTAGACTGCTTTGCTCTTTACTGCTCATTTTGGAGAGAATTCAAAATACAATGCTGCCAAGATTTTTAATGGATTCTGCGTTTCTATAAGGCATATTTCTGATTTAGTAACGTGTTCTTTGATTGGCTGAGTTATGCATGTGAACACGCAGATTCTGGAAGGCATTATGGCAGACCTTGGCAAGTTCCTGAGCATGATGGACTCCTTGGAAGTGGTTCTTTTCCAAGACCATCTGGATATGCTGCTGCAGGGGCATCAACTCTGAAGTTTCGATCTAATGATCACTACCCCAATAGGAGTAATGAGCCGTATCATCCACCTCGCCCCTATAAGGTATATCTTGTTGTGCTCTTTTTTTACTATGATATTGCTTGTGAATAAGTATTGGAAATATGATGCATGATTGGTGTGGATTTGGTGGTGTGTTGCTTCATATCCATAACAAGCAACTTAATTAGAAATATTACCTATCAGAATCCATGTCAGCTAAATCTTCCCTTATACATTTTAATCATGCCCTGTAATTTTTCAGGCAGTTCCTCACTCACGTAGGGAGACTAATGACTCGTACAATGATGAAACATTTGGTTCTTCCAAGTGCACAGGTGAGGATAGAGCAGAAGAGGAAAGGAAGAGAAGAGGTAATGGTTCCTTTTGCACAAGAATTTATTGTGAATTCATTATTCTATTTTGATGTTGTTGTGGTGATAATTACTGTAATTTTTTATATGATATTTTCCGTTCAGCTTCCTTTGAACTGATGAGGAAGGAACAACAAAAAGCTTTTCAAGAAAAGCGAAAGTTGAATCCAGAAAAGCGTAAAGATGACTTTGATATTAGTGAGTTGATGGAAGATCCAAAAGAGGATAAGAGACTTCCGAATAAAAGAAATGAATCAGATGAGTCAGTGATACAGCCTTCTTCAAACAATAATTCTGACAAGCCTTCCTTTCCCTCACCAGCTCCTGTATCTAGACCTCTTGTGCCCCCGGGTTTTTCAAGTCCTATAGTGGAGAAAAATATTGGAACCAAATCTTTATCTCATCCTCAACCATCAGAGGTAGTTCTCTCCTAATATTTATCTGATTTGTTTGCATTGAAAAGTTGGCTGGCTAGGGATAGATTGTTTCAACACTTCTGAAAGTTAATAGTATTTTTGGATAATTTCTAGCCTGGGTTGAATTTCGTGATTGTCTAATGTCTCCGCTTGTATCTGCAACCTGCATAAATAGCTGGATCCATTTATCATAGTCCAGCATCATCTTCATTAATTTAAATCAATAAGTCAAATAATTGATATCCTTGTGCCAGCTGTCCGGATTATTGAAATCTCCCATGCTTACTCTTTTGATGCATGACACTGGTTGAGGGCATTAGTTTTGTAAGAATTGCCTTGATTAATTTTATTTTCCTTTTGTCTTTTGGTATTCCCATGCTGTTAACATTTTTTTTTTGCTCACTTGCTGACTCTGGACCTCTGGTGCCAATTTTATTATGCAGTTTAATTATAACAAATAAAGTTTACTCGCTATTCAAGTTCAATAATATTGTAGACATGTTGAGAATCCTGTTTAGCAGTCTACCCAATTTAGTTTGGCTTTGGCTTTATGAATCCTTTTTCTTTCATTCCACCTGGGTTTTTGTTACATTTGCCAAAAAGTCTAGAGCTGCTAAATCTTGTTCACTTGCGTCTGCAGGATCCTGTTAAAGCAATAGAGTAATTCTTGTTTGACATCAGTATTTTGGTTGAATAATTTGGATTAAACCTTCTTAATTGCAAAAATGTCATCACCTAGATACGTGGGCAAATTGTTAAAGAGAGTAGTTTAGCTTGTGCCTTTTGTCCTTCTGGGTTTCTCCCTAATATATGGGAACCAAACTTGTTAGGATATTGGCTGATACTTAATATAAAAGCATATATATATATATATATGCATGTGTGCATGCTTGTTTCTATGGAAATGCTTTGTTAAAACATTGACAAAGGTTGTAATTTCATAGTGTCATTACTTAAAAAAAGATATTCTGAAACAATGACCTATCGGATGATTTTAAAAATTAATAATTGTTTACAGCACCAAGAGATACATTGTTCTCAAAGGTGGATGCTTCTCATTGAAGAAGCATCAAATTTTCTTCTCTTGCTTCATCTCTGTTTTCTCATTTAGTTTCCAATTGCTGGTATCTGTTGCATTCCCAGTGAATTTGTTGTATGCTGATTGGTTGTGGTATACTGATATGATCTTATTATTTGTCAGTACATCCTGGCCACTTATTAAACATCTTCTATTAATTGCATCTGTAGGTCAGCAATGAACTTGAGGGTAGCCTTTTCCATGCCAAAGGAAACCGTTTGTTAAGTGGAACTTCTAATAATCAAGAAGAGAAGCAATCCTCAGAGCAAATGGATTCAAGAGAACATCAGTTTGATAGACCAAGTACTTGTGTTTCAGTTAATAACCAGGGTGAAAAGATTCTGAATTTATCATCAGCTTTGGATGTTTCAACTGAAGTGGTTGGCGTGGATACTCAATATTACAAGACCTCTAAACTTTCAGAAGCTTTTGATGTTTCAGAGAATAGTGATGTCATTGAGCTTGATGCTAAGGATGTGACAAGAAGTAAAGTTGTGGGTGAATCTAGCCCAACTCATTCGACCTCAATCCTCGACAAGCTCTTTGGAAGTGCATTGACACTAAATGGTGTTGGCTCCTCCAGTCTCATTGAGGTAATTGTATTTTCTTTATGGTTTTTCAGGCACTTTTAAACTCCCTCTCCTTCCCTCTCTCTCTCTGTTAAACAAACACATTACTGTTTAACAAAAAAACCTGTTTTGCGGAGCATATGGTGCATGTTTCAGGTGCTTTGTACCCCCCACAAGCATTATGATATAGCATCCAATGAAAACCTTAGTTTTTGCACTTGTCATGATATTTGTTTTATATGTAAACATGAACTAGTGTTTTATTTTTATTTTTCTATCTGTCATAAAGAAATGAAACCTATAACCCTTGATCTGTGGATTACCGGAGTTGTGGATCAGTTTGGTAAAGGTGTTCCGTGATACATCATTGTCTAATGTAGTTCAAAAAGGTTATAGTTGAAAACAGGAAGGGCCTACTAACAAACAAAAATCACCACTCTGTATGCAAGATTTTAGTTAAACTTGAAATATGGGCTGACAATTTTAGGTTTTGCTGAAGTAAATTTTCCAGCCTATCACTAGCCAGTTGTTCTCCTGGTTAAATAATTATAACTGTTGAAGTTAGTTTTTAATAATTTGAGTAGGAATGGTAAAATGCCTAGATCCAGTGGGGGTCTGTCCTGCCCCGCTCCGGTTAAAACGGGGAATCCCCGTTTTGACTGAAGAATGGGACAGGGACGGGAAAATCCAAAACTTTTTAGTGGGTATGAAGTGGGAATGAGAATAACCTGCCCCGCCCCCATATATATATATATATATATATAAAATAATTATCTTTTTACAATATGATTGAACTTGTAAAAAATATAGTTATTAATTAATGATTAACTTTAAAAAATATAATTATTAAATATTTTGTTAAGTTATTAAAAAATTATTCATTGAAGAAATTTAATAATAATAATAATAATAATAATAATAATAATAATTATTAATAGTAAAATGATATAAAATTTAAATTTTTATTATTATAAATTGAAATATAAATATTCGATCGTTTAGCAGTTAATTATCAATCTTATAATAGTATTTTTTAAATAGTTTTAGCAATTGTTATAATTTATATATTATATATTATAATCAATGTTTATTTTTTATTTAAATTTTAACATGTCGATTAATGGATATCAATTTATATAGTATAATTTTGCAATAAAAAATTCTAATAAGTTTATATGAAAATTTAATTTTCCAATTATAATCGAAAATTCTAATATATTTATCATAAAATTTTATTTTATTTAATTGAATATCTATTTTTTCTTATTGAGAACTTTTTAATTTTTTTTTTTTTTTATGTTAATTACAACTCAAAAAAACAATGAATGAATAAAATATAAAAAGTGTAATATTAATTTATTACATGGAAAAATCGTGTCCCATGCGACCTCATGGGGACCTCAATACTCATGGGGATGGGGATGGGGTACCAAAATTTTAACCCGTTGAGGAATGGGGCTAGGATGGGATGAGGTTTTCACATATGGGGATGGGGATGGAGATGAGAACAGTGAAATCTGTCATGTTGCCATCCCTAAATTTGAGTGGCCTGGAGCTCAGGAGTTGGGGGTCGGGTTTGACCAAATGAATGAATGCCTTCTGTCTATTGAATTGCACAGGTTCACATCAAATTGATTTTCTCCTTGTCTAAATGAATGAATTTGTTGCTTAATCTTGTAGTTGGTGCAACTATTTCTAGAACCAGAAATTTATGTTTCAATTAAAAGTTCTTAGCTTGAAGTGTTTGAATCTTTCTTAACAATTTTTTCATTTGTTGCTCCTGCAGCATCATGATGTTAAAGCTGATAACACATGGAGTCCTAACACAGTCGCATCTTCCAAATTTGCTCAATGGTTTCTAGAAGAAGGTACTCAGTATTGATATATTGGCGTTTGAATTTATGGCTGATGTCCAACTTTAATTGCTATTTTCTATAGGTTGATCATATTGCTAGAAGAAGGTACTCAGTATTGATATCTTGGCATTTGAATTTATGGCGGATGTCCAACTTTAATTGCTATTTTCTATAGGTTGATTATATTGCTTATTTTCTAAATTTCTTTTTCCCATCTTGTTATTGCAGAAAAGAAACCAATTGACTATCTTGCATCTGGTGGGACCAGTCAACCAGTTTCTGATTTCTCATCTGGCAGGACCAATAAGCTAGTTGATGATTTCACATCTGGCAGGCCCAATGATTTGCTATCATTAATTGTTGGTGGTGAAAAAAGTGGATTGCATACTTTTGATACAGCTACCGAGATCATTCCACCAAGTTTTCCTATCCAAGGCTCTGGACTTGCAGAGAGGCATATGACATCCAATTCAATGCCTGTCACTGCTGAAAATATTGATAAATTAGAGGCAGTTTCATCTGTACTTACATGCGAGGACCTTGAACAGTCAATTCTGTCAGTAATCACTGATAACTCAATTATGCAGCCTCCTGTGCTGGACAGGAGTGGTTCTGGTGTTAAGACTGAGCAGCAGAAAGCCGATACTGATGATCACGCATCACAACACCTTCTTTCACTGTTACAGAAGGGAACTGGCCTGTCTACCAATTTAGGACTCATATCTTCAGACAAACCTCAAAATTCTGAAGTAGAGAATCTTGGCACCGCACTTCATAATGCCAGAGAGACAGGGGCTGAAAATATTCCAAATGCAGGCAAGCCTTTGACTCTTGAAACTCTTTTTGGAACTACTTTCATGAAGGAACTGCAGTCAGTAGGAACACCATGTTCTGGCCAGAGGGGCCCAGTTGGGTCAATGAGAGCTGCTGATGTTTCAGACTCTCCCCTTCCTGTGATGCATGATGATCTCCTTACCTCCACAGCTGATGTTACATCCAGCATGTCGAGTCATGACAGTAGCACTCTAGCTTCAAACCAGAGACAACGAATGAAATCAGAAAGGATTGAAGAACAATTCTTAGGGTTTGCTCCTCAGAAGGAAGTGAATTCATCACAACTCCGAACTGAACTGGGATCTAAGCTTGGTGGTTTTGATGGGTCTGTTGATATTCGACTGCCTGAAGTAGATTGTTTGATTACAGTCAGTGACCCTCTGAATCTCCAGAACTTTGTGTCTGCCAGGAAAACAGCTAAAGCTGAGATGTTATCTACACATGAGACAACAGTTGACATTGCTGAAAAACTAGCGGCTTTGAATTCTGTATTCCAAGAGGAAAGACCTGTTATAGGAAGCCAAGAAGATTCACCCTTTTTACGTGGTCCCTTTGATGTGAGGGAACCTGACGTTCAGTATCATAAGATTCATGCACTGTCATCTTCTCCACTGCTTCATCCTTCTCAGTGGAATCATGCAGGACCAGTTTTCCATCAATTGGATTCTCATCCTACCAATATTGATGCTCACATGAAATTCACGGTGACTGAGAACATCATTCATCACGATTCTCCTAATCGTCAATTCCCCGCAAACTTGCTTCGCCCCCCATTCCATCACCGCAGTTCTGGACTGACTTCATTAGATCCTAACCGACATAGTCCTATGTCACAAATGCATATACCTGGCAGTTATGCTCCACCCCACCTGCTGCATGGATTTCCCAGGGGTGCACCTTTGCCTCCACATCCCAACAATCAGGTGACTGGTTTTATACAGGAACCAAATCCAATGCAAGGATTCTCTTTGGGTCAAAGGCAATCAAACTTTGGTGGCCTCGAAATTCCACAAGGTAAGCACTTTGTACTCTTTTTGCCTTCAAACCATTGCCTAGGGTTGCTGAAGATTTTCATTAACGAGAGAATAACTCTTTTATTTTATTTTTTTTGGCTTTGTCTTCACTGTTTGCATGTAGAACATATACCAACCAAGACTTGAATTTTGGTCACCTGGGGTAAATTAAATTAAGCCCAGAGTTGATACCTACGTTATTTTGATATCTAATTGATGTTTTCCAACTTGGAAGTTTGTGATAAAATTGCATTATCTCCATCTGGAGTTCCAGTGAGATACTTGACTGTAGATTCCATTTGTACTTCTTTGTCCCTTTTAAGACACGATCCTTTAGTTGAATTGGATATTTTGTTGTCACCGACATCACTCATTAAAGCATCTGATGCTTTTTGAAGAAATGTGTTTATTTAATGTCGTCGAACGATAGTACAGTTGCCATAATACAAAAAGTCATGATGTTAACTGTATCCTCCTTCGATTACTTTAATTATTGTTTTCTCAATGAATGGTGCAGTTTCTGATGTTAGCGGAGGAACTCATAACCCAGAGGCACTCCAAAAACTCGTTGAGATGGACCTCAGATCGAACTCTAAGCTGATTCACCCTTTTGCCAGGGCTGGCCATAGTCAGGGGATATATGGTCATGAGCTGGACATGGGTTTTGGATATAGATAGTAAAACTTTAACCACGGTTGTGTATATGGTGATGTGTTTATGAACTCATGAGAAAAGACACCTTGCATGGTCATTGTGTTTTAATGTGCTTCGTCGGTGGGATTTCCTCTGGTTGATGTGATTAAATCGCTTTTTACTTCAAACTGGCATTTGGTTAGGATTTTACTTTTCTTTAGCTTAAATTTGAAACCAAACCCTCCAAAAGCCCGAGTTACATGACTTAAGAAGTCTTTACTTTTGCTTCTAGCTGCCTGGAACAATGTGAAAAAACATGGAGAACGGTTAAGAATTCTAAAGATAACTTTTTTTTTTTTAATTCTGTAGCCAAACTTCTTAGACTAGGGTCTGGTAATTGATCAAGTAGAAAAATGGAAAATATTTGAATCCTGTCCGATGTTTTACTCAATTTCCACATTTAATTATAGATACGCTATATATGTATACCTCTGGTTACGCCACTTGTCTTGACAGTTTGTAATTGATACTATATTTGTGCGATGATAACATTAAAATTCGTGGATATAAATGATAGCAATTTTATTAATTTAAAATTTCTAATGGGATGGTGCAGACCTTAGGCGGAACTGGGTAAGGTGATCCCGCCAAAATGGCCTATCTGAGGGAATTAATGACGTTTGTTGAATTGTTTGAACGTCAACATGCACAGAAACTTATTTACTCAACTTGGCGATCAATTCCTCGAACAGATGACTAGAACCAATCAAGGAAAATTAAAAAATTGCACAACTAATTTGAAACAAAAAAAATCATTTAAAAAAATTAATTAGCTGATTGGTTAACACTTGACCTGAACGAAAAAATATATTTTTTTTTTCTCTACAGCCCTCAGCAGCCGGAAGAGTACTGCCCATAGAAACTAACTTTTGATCCGCCAAGTTATAAAATACAATATATTATATATTATACATATATATACTGCCAGTGACTTGATCCTCTTTAGCAGTTTTCATTTTTCTCTGTTTTTGAAAACCAGTAATTCAATAGCAGTTGATATTTGTCCAAGATCGGAGCCCGTGCATGATTTTCATTGTAGCTAAGCTTTCACGTTCATATTGATTTTGGCACATATTTCATATTTAATATATTGATTGGTAAATACATGACTTTACATCATATGAACTCCTAAAAAGGGTCCTCCCACATACAAAACCTTAAGCACATTTTACAACCAATGTACAGTCAAAAAGCTTGCACTCAAAAACTCTATACAAGATAGCCTCTGGGAACAGTGAAGACAAAAGCTATGCTACATTTCTAAAGGATTAAAAGTAGGTATGTATACATAAATAAATTGCAAAGATTACTACCAACTAACTGAACTAGGAAGTTACTGTTCCTGAATTCCAAGCAAGCAGCAAACCCGCCATGGGAAGACCGGAAATTCCCACGTCATCATCATGCCCATAATTACAGCAAATCAAAACAAATTTTCAACCTCTCACTTCATTTGGAGTAGAAAAGCCACTTTTGTTAGCGCCAGTATTACTGAAAAGGTTACCAGATTTTGCCTTCTCAGTGTCCATATCATATGATGCAAGCAACCTTCTCTGCATCAAATTTCACAGAAAAGGAGCAAACGAGTGAAATCAAGGGTAGATTTGGTTCATTATGCCTTCAGAATAACGGTCCCATTTTATTTACACAGAAGCTCGACAATATTCCATGAGGTTGATAGAAAAATTTCTATGATCATTCAATAATCACATGTTCAGATGGCTAGCTAAAGGTATAAATTTCTTTGTTCAGTAGTTAACAAATGGTAATAGTAAAATTTATAAATGTGCAGTGGACAAATTTAGACAAGTTTGCAATTCTACAGATTCTTTTAATTCTATCAATTGGGTCAATAACTTCAATTAGGATAACAATTAAAGCCTCTGTTAGAACTATGTTCAATTTTTCAATTAAGATGCTGAGATGTTGCTAACATCGGAAAATAATATATATATATATATATATATATATATATATATATATATATATAGTTGTTCTATTTTTTCTTCAATTTTTCGTTGATGCGTCATTAACATTAGATCTCTCTCCCTTTTCATCTTCCTTCTTTCATACGCCATCAACAGTAGCTCCACCTACCCTTCTTCCATGATGCATTTCATCCACCACCATCCCCACATCTCATACCAACAACTTCAAACACAACCAAACAAAAAACAGAAAACCACAACCTAAGACCACCATCAATCTACTCCAAGGAGATTCGTACACCTTCATTCATAGATCGGTCTAAAATCCAATAATCTCTCTACCGCTGATGCTTCTTTGAGAAACAAATTCAATTTCTCAAGGCAAGTATTAGCCTCTTTCTCACAGAAGTTAAAAATACCCATAAAAGAAATCTCTTTTTTATTTTATTTTATTGCAATGTTAGAATTTGAATTTTGCAAGGAAAAAGTTATTATCCTTCTTCCTATATCTCCCATGACAGATTATTGCTGAAATATGGGGGTTCAGATGCCTTTGCCAAAAATGGAATTGTCAGCGAATATACTTCTCGTGTCCAATATTTTTGGATACTAACTGGTGGTGAATAACTGATTTTTTTTGGTTTATAGCCAGAAAAAGAGAGGGAGGGAATGGTGAGCAACGAAAAAAAGAGGGGGAAGAGAAGAAATAATGCTAGCAAGTGAAATGGACAAAAATTTTGTTACACCATTTATCAGGTAATCACACATAAGCAATATAAAGGTGATATCAAATGTTCGTTACAAAGGTTATATTTTTATGCTTAATTAAAGTTCATGACCTAAATTGACAAAATTAAAAGAATTAGCTAAAATTGAGTTTGATCCAAAGTAGGGCCTTTGTTTTTTTCTTTGGGTCAATAGGCCTTCTCAAAAAAACTTCAATTAGAGTTTCTTGAACTTGTCCTTTTACATTGAACACTCAATTAATTGCAGCACAAAGATTTGGATAAGCACAAATTTAAAAGAGCATTGTTTTGCAAGCACCAGTCTTGAACACTAGATCTGATGGCTGATAAGGTCATGATTTAGAATTTTCTAATGTGATAGAATCATCATGCATCATCAAGTAATATATGTTTGAAAAGAATAAAAAGGGGAAAAAAATCACAGAGGAAGGGGAAAAAAGAAGAAAAAGAAAGGAAAATGTGAGCAATGTAGTTGCACTTACATGATCCTCGAACTCGGGACTTGTCAAATTAACAGAGAGGTTTCTCATCAACAGCATCGCCTGGGAAATAGCCAAATAAAAACCTCCTGAATAACGGATCATCTTTTGAACAATTAAAGAAAAAAAAAATCTCTAATCTTAAATTATAAAGCCGAAGCCTTATAATAAGAAGTTAAGGGTTTTCATATGATAAAAAAGTATAAAATATTTAAAATGATATACCGTTTCCAAATTTATTGGGTCCAACTGCTTCATCCTCTGCAAGTGGCCACTGGCATTGGGGTCAAATACACTGCCAATGAAACTGTAAACTTGAGCAAAATCTGGCATAACTGCATATTGACAAGTATGGAATCATTAAGCATCGAAAATCAGGAAAATAAGAAGATTTTCAATCAAATAATAAATAATTCAATTGATATATACAGATTCAATAAGATTTACAAACTAAAGAGTTGGGACAGATGACCATGTTCATAAATGTGCATTGCATGTGAAAGACGCTGGGAAAAGTTCAATATGGTTAGAGCTATTTCACTGAAGGAAAATATATTGCAAAATGAAAAGCTCATTAGCAATCTGATATTTGCATGAGCGTCTCTCTGAACTATTAAGTTACATTCATAGTTTTCAAGCCCTCAGCCTCCTCCTAGGTTATAACCGCTGGAACATTTTCAATACCCTATTCAGTGACATGATATTTCATGAGCAGGCACTAGAATGGATTATATGTAATGTCCAAAGAAGCAGTGTGTTAAGCTGGTCAATTCATAACCTTTTGGTAAATGCAATACTAGGGTTTGTAATTGAAGAAAGAAGAAGAATTGAAGAAATAGGAAGAACAGAAGAGTTAGGGGTGAGAAATAGAGAGAAAAACTAGGAGAAGAGAGTATTTCATTAATGAATTCTGGAATGAAGTACACCAACTACCATTAACTACTTTTTATACATTTATTCCAGTAGTACATTCTGTACTACTGCTGTAACAATTCCTTAACAAACTCTAACTGCTTTTCCCCCCCCAATTCTAAGCTCGGATCCTATACAATTATCCTAAATCTACTGTCATGCATCCTTATACTAGTAGCAACACACTTGCTATTATTAACACACAATTAACTACTTATCACAGCCCTTCTCCAGCATATTTACTACTGCCTTCCTTTCCCTTTCCACTTCCTTCTATAATATGTAACACAGTGATGTAGTTGTGTTGAATGATGCAAAGACATGGACAAAGCTAAAATTAGCCTGGGTGCTTCTCATGTTGTTTGAGAAGATATAGAGAGAGGGAGAAGAAGGAAGGGGTTAAGTCCACAACAAGGCATCATATTCCTTTAATCATGGTTTTGTAGTTTGGATGTCTGGCATTCATGTTATGGTTATATACAAATCTGAAGCTCAAATTAGGGACATGATACTGACCTCTCAATGGCTTTCCCAGATTCCCTTTGTCAATTATTTCACTTGAATGCCAAGTCCTTGGGGTGCTTTCATTGCTACTACTGTGGCAACAATTATGTGCAATTGCTGGCCCAGCCAATCCCACATCATCTAAAACAGACCATTACAACATTGTTTGAGCAGAGAAAAAAAAGATGAGGCAGAGGAAGAGAGTCCATGGAGAGCAGAGTAATAAATGGTACCTTTAGTTGATTGAGAAACATTGATTGGTGCCACGGAGTTAAAACTCCAGGATGTCAAAGTTCCAAGGGTCATTGGATTTCCAAGAACTGATGAAGAATCTGGCCTGTGAACATATTCGGGCTCTAATGAAGAAGATGAAGATTGAAATGGGCCAGTCGCTTGGGTTACAACTAGAGCTTCATGAAATATACACAGAAAAAAAGGTTCAGTTCAAAAACAACAGCAGCAAAAAAAAAACACCACCTCCCTAAAAAACCCCCAAAAAAAGGGAGGGCAGCTGGTGAACCAAAAAGGGTTGGCTATACTAACCATTTTTAGGTGCCTTTTGTGGGTATGGATGAGCTGCTTTTCTCTTTGGCCGAGGTGGAGGTACATGTTCACTTGTCCCATTCTTCTGAACCTTTAGAAAGTACTTCTGTGCATGGCTACGTATCTGCCAAGAACATCAATTAGTAACATGAAATTTTATATTGACAATGTATATATACAGTCCACTAGCTGTAAACTGAATGCCAAAAGAACGCACAAGAAGCAGAAAAGAGATGCCCTACCAAGCAAAAGCATAAATAGTTCCATCATTTTCGTCAATTATATCTCATGAAAATTTTATAAATTTTGCAGGTTACACAAGAAATGGATCTTACATTTTTCCCTAACAAATTTGTTTTAGTCAGCCATTTATTCACATGAAACTTTTTCAAACCAAAGTTATAAAAATAAAAAATAAAAAATAAAATAAAATAGAACATCAAATAGAAATTAAGGCAAAATGGGGTAAACATCAACAAAAAGAAGAGTTCAAGATCAGCATACTGGGTGACACGGACATATGTCTGGACTTGCCTATTCTAAAAATTTTATAGATTTCCCCACTCATTTTGGATACTTTGTGGCAAAGAATGAAGAGTTAAAGTAAAAATAAATAAATAATCCGTTATTTAAGGATAAAGAATGTTTCAGCAGGCGACATGCCATAATCATCATGTAATGATTCCAAAATATACTACTTGAAAGTACCTGGATAACTGTCTTTGATCCAACAAATGCTTCAATCTTCTTCCAATCACGATCAAACCTGTATTAGCCGCAAAAAGCAAAAGCAAATATTCAAATTAGTACATGATTTATTCAGAGACAGAATAAAAAGTATATCCCCTGTTTATGGCTGAGGAATCAATAATCAATTGCCCTTTATTTAGAACACGAGAAAACAAAAAGATTCAATTAACCCAGGTTAATTCACTTCTTTAGCCAAATTGAACATGCATTGATGTCATTTGAAAAAAAAAAACATATGAATGGAATGCCAAAATTAAATATTTTTTTTTTCAGTCTTTGAATCCCTAGCCTCCTGCAATACGAGACACTTTAAAAGTTTGAACGTTAGGCCTTTATACTGCAAACGCTTGGAATTGTGATTAACTCAACTTGCAGGAACTTGATGCAATTTTACTTGTGATTAAATTGAATTATTTTATGTCAGTATCTAAAATAAAAGTTCAAATCGTTACGTACCTGAACAGCATAACCGAAGTCCCAGATTGGAACACAAAATAAAAATGATTTAACAGTAATAACAAAAAATTGCAAACTAACAATAGTTTATGTATCTTAAACTGAAGAACCCAATTGGCCATACCAATTATTAATTCTTAGTTATAAACCCTAATTGCCCATTTGATTACTAATAGAATATACGGAAACAGAAAAGGATAAAAAAAAAAAAATATTTTCTGAACAGCATGACAATTTAAAGTTTGTTCACTTTCTCATCACCTCATCTCCGAATTTTCTCTGAAGCCAATCAAAACACAAACTCAAACAGCACAATTCGCCAAACAACAAATCACCTCCAAAAAAAAAAAAAACGACTTACAGTTGAAGAGCTTCTAGAAACTTATCGTGCTCCTGTTCCGTCCAGCTCTCTCTAGACTTAGTAATAGTATATGGTTTGCGGATCTTCTTATTCGGATCATCAGAAAAAGCCACCGTATTAGCAGCAGAACTCGTGGTGGACGTAGCAGTATTAGCCGGCGACGCCTTTGTATTAGCAGCAGTGGTAGTGACAGTAGAAGAAGAAGTCATCTGCTGCGGCGGAAGCTGCGGAAGAGAATTGAGACCAGGAAGTCCCATACTCATGGAATCAAAGAAGTAAAAACTCTGAGCTGGGTTGGGATTCACCGACACCATAAGGAAAAAACACGAAATTTCTTCCTCAAAACGATTCCTTTTCAAAAAAAATTCCAGTTCAGTTAAAAAAGTATTTAGCTTGGTTATTCAGTTTCTTTTACGCTTATTCGGTTAAGTAAAGAGTGAGATAAGCAACAAGGGAAAAGAGAATTGTGGCTTATAAAGAAACAGAGTATATATATAGATATATATAATAAAGACACAGAGTGTGGTGATGGAGGAGTGGATGTGGTGGTGGGGTTTTGGACGAAACTAACCTTACCAGTTTTCGTCGTAATCGTACACGTGGCAGGATACTGTTGTCTAGATTGAAATATGGGGTACCTCTCCATACGGCAAGTGGCAATTTTCTGTTATCGGTTTTCTGTATTAAAAATAATAAAAAAATAAAGAGTTTATTTACCCGCTGAAATTGACCCTTCTTTGTTCTAATGATCGGTCAGAATGTCGTGTTAATCAAATTTTTATGTAGAATATTTCGGAGTTGTTACAATAACAAATTAATTAATTAGTTAGTTAGCCTTTTCACTCTCTAATATTATTTTTAAAATAAATTAAATAAAATTATCATAAAATGAAAATATATTTTTTCTATTTATATATAAAAAAAATCTTATATATAATTAAAATAAAGTGTTATTCATATAAATTTATTTCTATATAAATCATATTCGATT
>CANXYC012792486.1:40000-125337 GCA_948193065.1 Aleurites moluccanus
GATCCTACTAGCCAGTTATATATGTCGCATCAACTATGCATCAACCACATAAGGACTAAAAACTTATCAGGTTAGTTCAAAACTTTAGTTCCCATTTGAAAACTGTATTTAGACTCTCTTATTTTTTATTTTATTTTTGGTAAACATTGGTAAATTACATTCACACTCTTTTCATGTCTTCCAAAAATATAAAGTACCTGCAATAACTTTCCCCCGGCAGCAAAAGATCGCAACCCAATAGTGTCCTGAAGAAAATGCGTCCAAATGAACACATTAATTAACCATCATTGGAATTATGCTACCAAATAAATGTAAAAGACAAAAGATTTCTGCCAGAGCAAAACCTTGCTTCTGAAAACAACAAGGAACTGTGCTGCAGGATCTCTTTTTGTTACATTTGACATCGCATCCAGGAACCAACCACCGCCTTTAACTCTCTGTCTTGATACATGGAGTGCAGGGCAATCTCTTGCATACAAAGAGATAACATACCCATCTTTCAGCAATTCGCCACATTTCCCACTCAACTTCTTGCTTGATCTTAAAAGCTGATCAGAAGGCGACTCTTGAATTGATTCTATAGGTGTTTTCCTACTTCTTGAGTCTTCGGGGGAAGCAAATCGAGAACCGGAACTTAACACTTGATCGGTACCACTCATTGTAGTATCATCTTCTCGATGTGAAGTACTTTCTTTTTCTGATTGAGAAGGATCATCTGATTTCTGTATGGACTTTTGATAGCCGTGTCTTTTTTTTGCCTTCTTACCTGATCTGCTGCGTCTTCCTTCAGACCTTAGAGCCGTAATTTGAGACAAGCCAGAACCCTGAGTCTGACTAGGAGAATCTATTGATTGATTATTACCCTTTCTATTAGAGCTTTCTGGACTTACCTGAACATTATCTGTTGACTGCTCACCAGCAGAAACCTGTAAAGAACTTTCTCTGTCTTGTTTGAGAAATTGTGCACTTTCATCAGCTACTTCACTTTCCTCATCATCATCAGAGATGGCATCCTTTGGCATAACCCCATCAAAGAAGAAAGACTGCAACAAAGAGATGGCTTTCTCCCTTATTTCTATCCACACTTCTTCACTATAATCTGCACTGTGTGGAAGTATCAATACATTGGGCATCTCTTTTACCTGAAGCAAAGGCGTTGAGACGAATTAGTGAGACCATACACATTGTGCTCAGAGTTATATACTGCAAAGCATTCACATCAAAATCCAAATCAAATGAAGGTATCAATCTAGCAGTTACAAAATTAAAGAGGCTACCCAGTGCTTATAGCACCTAAAAGGCTTACCAGGCACCATTTGGCTTCTAAGTAAGAAAAGCAAGGGATAGGACTTTGTTCTCCTCTAGAACTAAAAACAAATATGGTTGTGTTTCAATCTATAACAAACTAAGTGAAGCAACAAATTCAAGATAGAAAAAGGGATCTGAGGCACTATTTGGTTTGCGGCTACAAAGCACTTCTTTATTTTGGCTTTTATTAAGTTCTGAAAGCAGAAGGCATGGTCTAGCTAAGCTCTGTTCAGTAAGCTCAATTATCTCACTTTTTGCTGTTTTGCATGCAAAATGCAGTCTTTGGTTAGAAAAACAAGCAACATAAAAAGAAAAAAAGTTACTCTTCATGAAAAACAAATACTAATTTCTTTTATTAATTGCCTTTTTCTAATGCAAGCAAAGTTCAATAGCTTTCACTTTTCGCGTATGAAGCAAAATTCACATATTTACCTTGTATGCATACTTACCTTTGCTTTTGTTTCATATCAAAATAAAAATGTTAGAAGATACTCTTGTTAACAGAGAAGACAAGTTAACCAAATGGTACTTTTGAGAAAGAGGACATCAAGAAGGAGGTTGATTAAGTTGCATAAGAACGAAGTATGAAGCTTCAAGCAGTAATGAAACATAAGCAATTAGTAACAGTTGCAACTTTTAAGCTACCTCTATAAATATAAAAGATCCAATGTTAGCAAAGGAGCAACATAAAAAAATTTCTGATGTTCTTTGACAAAAACATAACAAAAGAGAGGCTAAGGAATAAAGGGAAATAACATATAATTCAATAATTTCTGTCAAAATTACCAGATTTAGTCAACATAGTGACATACTGACATTTTATCCAGCATTGAATATCAATCCAGCTGCTTCATTCTCCAAACAGCAGAATGTTAGAAATGGAACACCTTAAACACAGAATGTTATCTACAGCTCCCAGTATTTTCATCAAAACTAAGTAATTCTTCAGCATATTAAGATTCATACTACTTCTGCATTGTCCACACACAAGTGATATACACTTATGCAGGCAAAAAATAGTCATGTATACACCACACATACATGGAGTAATGTTCACACATTCAAAATATTTACTGATTTTATTCTAGAGAGCATCGCACTCAACAACACGAACATACCCATGCTTCCATCCACTGTGGTCCTTCAGCACCATCCAGAGCACAGCCAGCCAAGGTCCCATCAATCAAAAGCTGCTTCAGAGCACAGTCGTCCAGTAGCTGACTGCTGCCCGTATTCACAAGAAATGCCCCTATATAAAAGGCTTCCTCCCATGTAAATTCAAATATGATCATATTACATTTTGTGAAGTTCTCAAAGTGATGAAAGTAATATACCTGGCTTTATATGTTGCAAGCATTCTGCATCAATAATCTGAACTGTTTCATTTGTTAAAGCACAGTGAAGCGAGATGAGGTCACTTGCCGCTAGTAAATCATTAAGAGTATCCATTCTTCTGGCTGCAGGTGGAAATATTATGGAAGACTTGCTTACTTTTCCTATTCCCTGTGCAAACATAGTTTGGGCCATAAGTTTAGAGAGTGCACGAGCAAGTCCAGTTGCAAAGAACAGATGGACCAGTATAGGCAAAAAAGTCAGAATCTAAAAAGCGTGCAGCAGCAATTCTGATGCATTGACTACAAAAGGTCGTATCATTTAGGACGGGACTCAAGTTCCACAATCAACTTCTAACAAAATGCTCCTGAATCCCATGGAAATTTCACCTTCCAAACAACATGATAATCACATCTCAAGCTCATGAAATATCAAGTAAAACAAAGAACAATCACATTGTATATCCAGTTATCTTACCATTTATGCGAATTTTCCTGGCATGATCTAATGGCATCTAGCATATCCAGAACAACCTCAAACCAAATGCTTCAGGACAATAACAAATCAATTTATTTTAGCTACTGAATTGCTAACTGGCACTCATGCTATAAACGGTCAACCTATCCTACAATTCAATCACCCAATGCTTTCCCAATAAATTGACTGAATTTTTAGCGATTCTATTACTATCCAGTGGCACATTGTCAACATTCTTAACGTGTGACAGAGTTTCTGAACTTTTTACCCTAAAAATGCACTGGCGTAAAAGCATATCCAATATCAAATTGCAGGTACTAAACATTGCAGTTGCTCCAAATTTCAACTAATTATAGAACTAAATCACTCCAAATTGTGAAATTTATACCTCGTGAACATCAAAATAAAGCACACTCATCTTGAAAGCCAAGCTCCTAGTAGCCAAAGACCTAGCCGATGCAGACCCACCAACAATCCCCAAAACCAGCCCTCTACATCTTCTCATTCCTCGACATAACGGCTGCACAGAGCCAAGCCATCCTGAAGCCGAGAGCGTGTGGCGAGAGAGTAAATGCGTCCGGCGCAGCAAGCCAAGAAACAGAGCCATCACAGTGTCCGCGATCTCCTCAGCCCGAGAGGTATCCACGTGGACAAGCCGGAGCCCTAGGTCGGCAGCAAGAGCTGAGTCGACAGCACGGTCAGCAGAACCGAGGCATAGGATGAGCTGGTAAGGACGGAGGCGGCGCTGGGCGGCACGAGGGAGGTAAGCGAGAGAGTGAAGAAGGACGGCAGCAGCTGATTCAATCTTTCCATCAGCTAAGCGACTAAGCGGCACGTGCTCAACGATTGCGACGCCGGCCAAGGAGTCTTGTTCGATGGCGCAATCCTCGATGCAGTTGAGAGTTACGACTACAGGGAGAGCCTGCGCAGGGTTGTTACGGTGAGACATTGTCGAAGAGGATCTAATATTGGCGGTAGTCATTACCTTGTGACTCTTGCCCGAGTGTGATGGCGGTGGTACTGGTGGTAGTAGTAAAGGCGGTTAGGGTTTAATGTTGAAAAATTGGGCATTTCTTTGGGGTTTTAGTCTAATGAAGAGAAGAGTGAGAGAGCGCATCTGAGCGTTGATGCGTCGTTTTTTTCTGTTGGGGATAACAGATCCGGTGCTTCAGGAGAAAGAGGGGTTTGAACTTTCAAGTGTCAGTGTCACTTGGCCTAACTTTATTCTTTCCTTCTTATTATACTTATGTTGTAAAAATTCCAGTATGTCCCAATTATTGCCCGTGATAATATTCGAATTCTAATTACATCAATTACGTAATCAATCTTCTTCCATATTAAAAACATTGTCCACGGCCTTCTTCCTCTTCCTTTTCTGCTCTACCGACCGTTAATGGATATGGATATAGTTAACATTTAATAATCAATTGTAAGTTTTTTCAATGGATGCTGTCTTCACCGTTCAACACTTCATAGGCTAACAAATAGCAAAAGCTATACATCACAACTATAACAACAACTCGTTAGTTATGGAAAACAAGTTCTCTTATTTCCGTAAGTTCAACATTACATAGCTTCCAACAAATTAATGAAATATAAACATGTTTGTAAGCTTTATTACAAGAAATGAAAACTATGCCCACACTTCCTAAATAATAAGAGAGAAAAGAAAGAAAAAGAAAAAAAATAAACGCAAATTCTACATGGCTCTATGATATACATTCATGGAAGCAAACCCAAATCCCACACCAACTCATGCTGGAAGCTGAACATGTATATGTATGTATTTCTTGCATGCGCTGTCGTATAATCAAAACATGTTTTCTCCCCTGCTCTCATACTCTGCTCATCCAAATGTTGAATCAATTTCGCAGTAACATCCAACTCCTACTCGAACTGACAAATTCATGGTCTAATAAACAGCCATAGGAATAAGATGGAGAATTTTCAGCTAACTCCCACTTGTTCTATGCAAGATTATCATATGATAAAAGATCTTGAAACTGCCATACAAAAACACTGTACAATTTACACTCCACTGACCAAAACTCATGCTTAACATATCAAAGTCATTCTATTAAGTATTTCTTATTCCTTGGCCACAATGTTGACATCTTCCAGAATAGCTTTAAAATTCTGAAAGATTTCCAATCCTTTCTACTGACCATGATGACATATTTCTAGATCAAAATTATCGATTCAGAAAAACCTCCTCCTGAAATTCCTGGTAGTTGCTTGATATGAACGCATAAGCAGTCCAACACCTATTCCAATCCCAAGGCACATCCCAAGGCCAATGCCAACACCAACTCTAACCCCAGCATTAAACCATGAGAGTTGGCCATCCTCACCATAATACATGTCTTCAGAATAGTATCTGTTTCCAATTTTCCCATCTGACTCACATTCATCACCATCTGATTCAGTAACCTGCATAAGCACCCGATGATGATAAGCAAGTCAGAATGACAGTAACTGCTAGTAAAGCATGTTGTTCTAAGCAAAGTGAGGCATTAACAAAATCTTGCACTCAGAACCTCTGAAGATACATTGAATAAGCATGTCATTTTTATTATCAATGCATTGGAGATCAGCAATTGCATCAAAACTCTGCAGGCTTTATAAATGCAAAATTTCAAATTGTAATTGGTGAGACCCTGAGAGTAATTCATTTATCACATTCCATTCACCAACACCCTTCATTGTTACTGATTAAAAAGTTACTGCCTTGACAAATTACCAGAAAGATATACTTCCTCCAGCATATTCATAAAGAGAGAGTAAAATTTTTTCATTTTTTTCCCTCATATTGGGAGGCACATTGAACAAGGGGATAGCCCTCCCCCTCCCTACAACCCACCCGAAATCAACTAAATTTAAGCATGTGAGCATTACCTTGAGACACCAGGACAGCTAACTTTAATTGATGAAAGCAGGCAAAGACAAGGATAACACGTTATAGGTTTTGCAGTGTGGAATTTAGAACAAGGATGTTAACTATTAATTGATTAAAGCAAGCAAAGGATAACGTGTTTTAAGTTTTGCAGCACAGAATTTAGTATGATTATGCCTACATCCTAAAACGTCCATTCTAGTACCGAATCAGAAAAGCTACAACTTAAATAGCACTATCAACATGAGAATTCTAAATACTTGCATTATAAGGAAACATAGATAGACAATACTCATCCTAGACACTTTGACAACAAAAAGGCAATCATACAAATGCTACATCTGCAATTGCAGTCCAATAACTTAATCGCCTCCAAGTTAAAAGGTCAAAAAAGGAGCATAATACTTATTCTCCTTTCCTCAAACATTATAAAAAGAGTACAGTTAAAGTTTCCCATCATTTCGGCTTGAATATAAATTCTAATTCAAAAAGACTAAAAAGGAGAAATACTAAGCTGTTGGTTGGGTTCAGATCAAGCTAATTACTAACAAAAGCAGAGAACATCCTTACAAAAGGAAAGAAATGTAAGTAAATTAATGACAGAGATTAAATAACCTGAATTTTGCGGAGGCGAAGCGATCCATTGACCCCACCGCCATTCTGCTCCTTCTCCATCTCCTCATCCTCAGGAATCGCATCGAGCATTCCATGCCTCGATCCTTTCCTTCTCGGACTGACCAAAATTGTCTTGGTCAATATCACTGGCACACCCCCACAACACCCAGCGATATAAACCTCTATGGCCGGCGCCGAAATCCCCATCTTTGGCTGGAAGAAGACCGAATTTCCCTCCCCAACCGATGCCGCCATGTAACACTCCATGCTCCACCCTGTCTTTGAATCATTTTCCAATCCCACGTTCCCATTCCCCCAAACTGATTCTATTCTCTCCAATGATCCGCACAAAAACAAATCGTTGTTCTCCAAAACCTCGAATTCGACGGCACCAGTAATCCGCACGCTGTCAGTGCTGACGTACGTGACCTCAGAGGATTCCTTATTGAGGCGGTCACGGCGGAGGGTCACAGAGGCGGGTTCCGCGGCAGGAATTCTTTCGCCGTTGATTTCAAGGGGAGTGCTGATTTGGCGACGGAGATGACGAAGTGTTAGGTGATCTAGCACGCTATCGATGACGCACGGCGTGATTCTCACGTAGAACAATCGGATTTCGAGCCAAGAAGAATTGGTTATGAGATTATAGGAATCGGATTCCTGATCTTGGTGATTCATCGAATCCTATGATTCCTGAATTCGGAAGCAGGGGAAACAGGAATAAAGGTTGTTAGAATTAGGAGCTGTTTGGCAAATTTGGATATGGAATTCTGGAAAGCATCTGAAATTGAAACAATAGTTCTAGAAATTTCCTAAATTTTTTAGTTGGAAGAGAAACAGGGTTTTTGTATTGTAAAGCACAGACCGGGTCAAGGGGGTAACAAAAAAAATAGTATGTCCTTCAATAACAACGACAAAACTGCTCGTCTCAAAATAATTATTATTATTTTGAAAATTGAAAAATCATTTAAAAAATGTTTTATTTCTTTAGTTTTATAATATTCAACTTCAATTAATTGACATCAAACGTCTAAAATTTTCAATTATTGGAGTATATAATAAATAAAATACGTAAAAGTAAACAAGGTTACAAATATAATATTTTCAGATTTGATTCGGTGGTTAGAAATTTAATTAGATTGAATTGAAATTAATAAAAATTAATTTATTAATATTATATAATATAAAAAATATAAATTTTATAAAAAATTTAATAAAATAATATGAAATAAATTTAAATATAAATTTTTTAACAAATAATTTTTAAAATTAATAATATAATAAATAAGTAATAAGAATTTTAAAAGTCATAAATTTTTTATGTAAATAAAAACGAGATAAATATAATTTTTATTGTTAAAGAGTTTAAATATATTTAATGATATATTTAAATTCTATTATTAATTTAAATTGGAAATGTGGTTATTTAAATTCTATTATTAATTTAAATTGGAAATGTGGAATTATATATATATATATATATATATATATATATATATATATCATAAAATTAATGGCTAATATTCTAACAAATATTTCCATAGACAGGAGCTCTAACCTCGATGGTAATAAATTTTTTAACATATGGTTGCACTAATTTCGGGTCAACCGAGTTTACTGGTTATTCAATTAATATCACCAAATTGAAATCAATTCTCATTAAATTAAATAAAATAAATAAATAAAATTGAAAACAAAATTGATTTTATCCAATTTTAAAAATAATGTTCATAAATGCTTTCACAATAAAAAAATGATAATATAAATAAATATAATTTAAATAAGAGTTAATTATTATTTTTCATGATTCAATACACTAAATTTCTTCAAACATTTTAAAAGTACATTAACTTTCTCTTAACGAATAATTATATTAATATACATTTTCATCTAATTTTACTGTTAGTCAATTATAAAATAGTTAATAAAAATTATAAAAAAATAAAAATATTTTTTACTCTTTATTTTTAATTAATTATATTATATTTTTACTTTAAAAATATTTTTCAGGTTTAAAAAATTTATTTTCGTATTTTTTTAACAAATTTAAAAACAAAAATCCTTTTTAAAAAATATTTTTTATTTTTTATTTAAAAATAATTTAAGAAAAAATTAAATTATTTATTCTTAAATTTTTAATACAAATAAAAATTTTATTTTCATATTTTTTATAAATTTAAAAATAAAAAGTAAAAATATTTTTTAAAAAAATATTTTTTATTTTTTAAAAAAATAAAATAAAAAAATACTTAAATTTATTTTATTTTTAAAGTAGTAAAAAAATATAAAAATTTATTTTTTAATCCAAAAAATATTTAAAGTAAAAATATAATATAATTAATTAAAAATAAAAGATAAATATATATTTTTTTTACTACCATTATTAACTATTTTAAAATTGATTAACAATAAAATTATACGAAAGAATTTAGTAATATATTATGATATTTATTATGGAGAATTAATATATTTTTAAAAAAGTAAAAAGAGTAAGTGAATTAATTTGAAAAATCGTAATTAATTTTTTAAATAATTATAGAAAATTTATTAATGAAAAATATTCACATTCCAACTCCCAACCCCAATTTTTGTCTTTATTGTCCATTATTAATGGGATTCAAACAAAAATTAACCATTTCACAGAGACCCCATTGCCCAAATTTTTCTGCTTATATATATTTTTCTGCTTATATATATATAGCATTGGAAGATAGAGAAAATTATAAGATGAATATAGTTTATCAGATTATAGATTAATTAATAATAATTTGATAAATTAATAATTAATTATTTATAAAATAAATATATTAATTAATTATTTAAATTATGAATATATATTATAATTAATATACTAACAGTACATTAAGAACTTTAGAATTTATGAGAAAAGTAGCGAGTGGAGTCAAACTGTCACTTACACGTGGCGTTAAATTTTTTTGCAACGCATTGACCAGGTTGGAGCGGGCTGGGCTGGGCTGGTTTTGGTTACAAAAAATGGATCAACTTCATGGCCTAAGAAATTTAACTTGGAATCGAGGCCTACGATAGTATATGTCTATTCATATAATTTATTTAATGTCAAGTTCAGTATTTTATTCTCCTTTTGTGAATAGCTTTTAATTATATATATAGGGATGGCAATGGGGTGGAAAATTTCTGTTTTCCGTGGATATTTATTTCGAACGGGGTAGAAATTTTCTGATTTGTCTCCCCATGAGAGCGGAGATGGGAAATATTTTTTCCTCGTTAGCGGAGACGGGACGGGGACGGGGAGTGTATTTCTCACTTGTGGGAATTCCTATCCCCGTCCCCATAGGGACCCGTTATTATATTTATTTAATTATTCCTTGTATAAAATTATATTAATTAATAACATATATATATATATATATATATATATAAGGAATAATATGTTCAATAAATAATTTTTATGAGATTATTAGAATTTATTGAAAGCATTTATTAAATTAAATTTGTTCAAGTACTCATAATTTAATGTATGCTGAATTTTTTATATTTTATTAAAAAATATTACTGAATATTTTTTATGTATTAAAATATTTATATTTTAATTATATTTGGTTGATATTTTGTGTGTTTGAATTTATTAATATTTTTTAAATAAATTTTTTTATATTTTTAGCTATTATTTATAAATTTCATAAATATAAATAAATTTAGTAATATAAAATTTAAGCGAGGAGCGGGGATTCCCACAAGGATGGGGATGAAAACTAAATTATCCTCGTATATAAAACGGAAATAAAAATGAAAATTTCTCGCTAAGGCAGAGGTGGAAATGAGGATGGTTCCCGCCTCCGCCCCAATGTTATCCCTAATTATATGGCAAAGGGATAATTATTCTCTTTTGGAAAGGAACATTATCATTTGAATCTCTTAATTGGCAGGTTAGACCCAAATGCATTTAACTGTCCATGCCACTTAATTTTAGCGTAAATTATTAAACTTGTTAATTCTCCTAACTAACTAAGATTGCCTTATTTAACTGATGAGCTAACTCTTAACTAACTTCCTAACTAGACTCGGTTAGCTCTAACTAACTACTAACTCTGTATAAGTTAACAGAGCTATTATAAGGTTTAGGTGGGGAATTCCAAAAGATTTAGGAGGTGTTTGATAGAGTGATTACTAAATGTGTGATTGGTATAAAAGTGTGATTGTCAAATCGTTAATCGCTAAAAATAGCTTATAACTGTTTATGAAATTTACTGATTAAAAAAAATTTTTGTTATAGTCAGAGTTTTTAGTTAATCAACTAAATAATATAAATTTTTTTAATTGAGACAATTAGAGATGTTTAATTGGCCAACCAAACATAGTGAAATTCAAGTTGAAGAATTGAGAGATGTGATTAACTCAAAACCATTATAAAATCCCCTTGGGTATTTTCTTCCCTTTCTTATTTATACATATATTGCTACATATAGTTAGAGAATTGTATTTTGTGCATAGAATTTCTTTAAAATTTAAAATTTTCTATTCACTGTCCTCTTAATAGTTGTCATATAGACCTAACAGTTTATTTCTCAAATCTACCTTACAATAATTATTTTAAAACTATATTTTACATAAAATTTCAATAATACCCTTATATATTTAATCTTATATAATTAATATAAATTTAAAAAAAAATATTTATTATTTTTAAAAAATAAGAAGATGATTATATTTAATTAGGAGAAATATTAAAATAATAAAAAAAATTATTGTAAAGTAAATATTAAAATAGTTAAAAAAAATTTCTTAATATTTATACATTTTATAAGTAGAACATTTATTTTGAAATGAGTATTATTTAAACATCATATAAATTTGCTAATGATAAAATTTATTATTATTATTATTATCATAAAATTATGTGCTTTTTATTATTAATCATACTATTATTTTTGTAAACTAATCAATAATCATATCACATATTGGGATAATAAAATTATAATTTGTAAAAACTCTTGATTAAAAAATGAAGGCTGTTAAAATAAGATTTAATATGCTTATTATAATTTATAGATATATCTCTTTGTTATACACACTTAGATTTGATTTGGTTTTATAAAGAAGAAGTAGGTCATTTTTTATTTGACTTTAATTTGTTATAATTAATTTAACTGGACATTAATTCAATTGGACCATAATCTTCCTTACTGGAAATAGACGAATGGTTAGGGAGAATTTGAAATAAACAAGGGAATTTTACCAAAATATCGAAAAATAATTTTTTTTTACAAAAATACGTTTATAACATATTATTTATAAATTTACGATTTAGAAAGAATTTAAAATAAACAAGAAAATTCATTTGATTTTTATTTCATATAAAAAATATATTATTAAATTTATTATAATAAATATTATAATATTATAATTTTTAAAAATTTTAAAAAACTCTAAAAAATTAATACAGCAAAAATTATTGTGTTTTTAGCATAGCAATCTCTCAACCCGACGAGAATACAAAGATTTCATTGGAAAAACTCTTGATGTGACCATCTACTCCTATTAAAAATTAATTGGATAATTAATTATAATTTTTTTATTTATAAAAAAATTATTACTGATAAATTTTTTTATAGATAAATTTTTATATTTGGTTTCTTAACGGTATTGAGTATTTTTGTTAAATTAATTAATTTTAATTAAATTAAATCAAATTTATTATTGCTAATTTAAATTTTTGTTTGTAAATTTTATATTTTTTTATTCAGTTAGTCCAATTAATCCATAGGAATTTCTTAATACGTTATACTTAATATAATGCATAAAAATTTATCTTTAATATCACATTCATGCTATATAAAATAAAATAATTCTATAGGCATTTCCATACCATAGTGCGCCCGCCCTGACCAAGATATAGTCAAACAAAATGCCATTGCCTAGCCATGTGTATGCTTATATATGAAAGTATGATATTTAACCTAATTATTTAGTTAGGTATTTATGGTGGAAGTGAAGGTAGCTTCTAAATTTTTCAGGATTCAATAATTTTTCTACATAATTTTTATGGCAATGTTTCTGTTCTGTGATTTTTTTCCCTCAACAATGAAAAAGCCAACACCTCCTATAATTTTTAGAGAAAGTCGTTAGTTTGTATCCTCTTAATATATTGATAATTATTATAATTAATAAAATGTTATTATATACTAATTAAATCAATTAATTAATAAATTTACTTTTCATCATATATTTACTTAAAATTTAAATTTAGGGATTTTTTTTTCAAGATATATATTATACACAATATAAATATTAAATACTATATTAAATATTACAAGTAAAGTAGATATTAAGGAGATGTTTAACAACTTAATTGTCAAATTAATATTTTATTAATAAATAATAAATTTTACGCAAAACAAATTTTTTTGAAATAAGTTGCAAACAGTAGTAGATTAAAAAAACTCAATTTGACTCTATATTATGTCCCGTTTAGATGATAAGAATTTAAATTATAAATTTAAATTTGAGTTAAATATTTTGTTTAGATAATTAAGATTAAGTGAATTTAAATTTAATTCAAATATTTAGTAAAATTTAACACCTCAAAAATTAAATATTTTCATTTTTTTCCTCTAATTATTTCAAATCTATTATATTCACTATTAACTTAAAATTTTTATTTTTTTAATTTAAAATTTAAAATTTAAAATTATTTACACTATTCAAATAACATATTTATAAATTTATATATTTCAAATCATAAATTTAAAATTCAAATCAATTCATCCAAACACAATATTAATTCTTATTACTATAAAGACTCAATTAACTAAAAAATTATGTCCACTATAATAAATTGAAATTTTGGATCATTAAGTTGAAAATTCATTAAATATGAGAATCCAATATGCAACTCTTAACAACTCAGTTTTGATTTTTACTATTAGACCAAAATTATTTTATATTTAATATCCTTAATACAACAAAATAATAATAATAATAGACTATATACCCATAATTTTCTTCCTTTATTTAAATTACAATAGATTTATTATAATCAATTATTTTGAGAGTTGATTTGGTTAGATGCTCACGCAACTAAACTCAACATTTATTTATTTTCTAATAAAATTTCTCACCTGATATGAAAGTTCTTAATAACAATATAAAACAAACAGAAAATTGAAAATCCATTGGCAAAACCACTACTTGAAAGAAAAAGGTGTAGCGGTAAACAATGGGCAGAAATAGATTGCTCTTTTCCTACTGTCGTCCTTTTTCAAAATTTTGGAGGATGGAATGAAAAAAGCCATCATCAAACACTCAAATGCCAAGTGTAACGGAACACTGACGATGAGAACCACCTGTCTAATATCTGAATTAGTTATGTGTAATTTTTTTTAAATAAAAAATAAAAACAAATAAATTACATCAAACACAATCTAAAATATGACGCTTCATTCATAAATTGTCATATTTCAAAATTTATTTATTTAATTTATTTTAATTTTAATTTTAATTTATTAATTAGTAATCAAAAGTAAAATTATAAATTTTTATTAGAGGGTCAAAATTAAATTAGTTAAAAATTTTAATGTTATAAATTACATAAAATTTTTTAAGAGGTCGATTAAAAATTAATATATAATTTTAATGTTATTAGATAGATCAAAATTAAATTAATAATAAATTTTAATATTATAAATTATATATAATTTTTTAAAATTAATTAAAAATTTATGACTAATTAAAAAATTTATATATATATATATATATTAAAAATTTTGAAGGATTAATTAAAATATTTACACTTATATATATGTATTTAAAAATTTTTGAGTGCCGATGCTCTTCTAGCCTCTTTGATTACGCTCCTGTGAGTAATGTTATTAAATTATTTTAGAATTTTATTTAATAAATTGTATGCTTGTAATCAAATTACAAAATTATAATAAAAAACAATATTTATGAATTAATTTTTTATATATTTAATGTCAAAACATAATAACTTGGATAATAGTAATAATTGGGAAGGAAATTTGATTTAAAGCCGCCGTGATCGGAAAAACTCGCCGATGTATTTTGACTATTTACCAGTGGGTCCGGTTTCCCCTCTACATCCCATGACGTCTTGTTTTTCTTTGTCTCTAATACCTCAGTTACACAGGGCGTTGCTGCACGCGCCACCTAACCACAACTTAAATAAAGTAATCGACCATTTATTTCATTTTAAATAAATTTATTAATATTATTTTTTAAATTAAATCTATCAATTAATTACTAGTATTGTTTGATTGGCCTCTTTTTAATCAAATTGAAAAATATGCATATAGTATATTGTGTGACAATTAATTTATATCACTATTATCTTAAAAAAAATACATACCTTTTAAATTTCAACTAATCAACTTCAAAATTTCTACTATTTAGATTATATATATACATTTTAGTCAAAATTAATTTAATTTGTATCTCTATTCTTAAATAAATAATTGACAATTTAACTATTAGAGGTTTACTCTAAATAGTAAATTAAAAAGAAATATAATTAATAAAATTAAAATATGAAATTTTAAAAAATATAAAATAAATCAATGTATTAAGACAAAATTTTGAAACAAGTATTAAGACAAATTAAAAAATAAATAATAATTACTCAATTTTATGGATAGGACAAATGACAAATAAGACTACATAATAACATGATTGCCAAAAATTTCAATAATTCTCCAAAATATGAAATAGTGATATCATGATATAAAGCTTTATATATTTTTCTTTTTATATTTCCAATGAAACAATAATAAAAATTCATAAAATAAAAAAATAATTTTTAATTCCTTAAATTTTGTCAAATTTGAAAAACTCTCAATTTAAATACAACCATCTATTATTTTGGTAAATTATAAAATTATAAATGATATAAATATTAGAATTTAAATTATTGCACTATAAACTTAATAATTCTACAATATTATTATAATTAAAATTAATAAAAATCTTATGAGCATCTATTCATATAATTAATATAATAATTGAATTAAAAAAATAAAAAATTTAATTATATTGTAGGATTTCAACTCAAATTATTGAATAGTTGATATTTAAATCAATTATAAAATATCAATTTTTTTTAACCATTATTATCAATATGAAAACTTTAATCCATATATAATAAATTTGGACCTGCATTCACAAAAATAAATAATTGAAACTTTTGAGAGTTGTTTACTCAATTAAGAAAGAGAAACTTTTATTGTTTTATTTATTTATTTATTTATTGTCCACAGTTTACATCTTCAAACAAAAAATATATATATAATATTTGTGGTCGATCGTGGCTTCCACGCTCCTTTCGATCGCGTAGAACATACATTCAAAAACTACGGTTGTTCAGTGCTTTAGCATTGCAGGGACTGATGACTACAGGTACTTGAATGAATTTAAAATAAAAAATAAATATGAAATATTGTTTTAAAATTAAAAAAAAATTAAATAATTTTTTAAGTATTTATTAAATTAATTTAAAATATTATTTTAAAATTTTAAAATAAAAAAAAAAATTAAATTAAATATATAAATTTTTTTAAAATTATATTTTTAAATCTCTGTTTTCTACTACCGCCACTACTACTTATATACACTAATTCTTTAGCATTCGCGCACTCTCTACACTCTTTCCTTTCTTTCTCTCTAACTTCTCTTCTTCCTTTTCTCTCTCCTATTCTGCATCTATTGTTTTGATTCGGATTTTTAATTGCAAAGCCCATTCATACCCATCTATTCTTCTCTATCTTTCTTTTTCAACAAAGCGTTATTCAATTTCGCCATTGCCTCTCCCTCAAACTATTCCCATTTCTTCATTCTCACTCTTATTTTCTCTAGTTTCAACTTTCTCTCTTCTTCCCTGTTTTGATCTGTGCTCATCTCTCAAAAGGGCATCCCAGAAATGAAGGTTTGATTCCTTTTTTTGGAATTTCCTTTTACTAATTCTTTATTAGTTTTCTGATTCTTCATCAAATTTTATTATTTGAGGTCTTTTTCTTTTGGGGTGTTTGGTATTTAAAAGGAGTCAAAGGCATTTCTTTTTGTTGATTGGATTTTGCTTGAATCACTTATCTTTTTGGTTGATTCCTAATTACATGCTCTATTAATCTAGACAAACCATGTCTATCAAAAGGATCATTTTCTGGCTTTAGTTTAGTAGAATCAATACTTTGAATGTACTGTTTTTAAAGATGTGTTTCAGATTTATTTAGTACATTAGTCTAGTTTGTTCCTTTAATCAACAATTAATCATTAAAATAGATTGGTTAATTCTGATTCATTGGTTTAATTTCAACTGTTTTTTTATCTCTCTGGTTTCAAATAATAGTATTTGAAAGATTTGAATTTTTTTAATCCAGGAAAATCTAGTAGATTTTGATCTTCTTATATATAAGTTAATTCTGTTTGATTTATATGGTTGCAGAAATTTGTACTGAAATTGGACTTACAAGATGGCAAAGCTAAGCAGAAGGCTCTGAAGACAGTTTCTACTCTTTCAGGTATCAAATCTAATTTGTTTAATTAATTGAATTTAGATTTCAGACACTAGCTAAGTAAATATTAGAAATAAGGATGCAGAAAAATGGGTTACAAACAGAACAGATCTTAATTTTGATTCATTTAATTATTTATCAAACATGTTAAAAAAAAAATAGTGGTCTTAATTTTTAGGTAAAAGTAATTATTATTATTGTAATGATAACAATTGTTTTAGTCTGCTAGTAATTATGCACAAACTATTATTCTACAAAGAATAACGCCAGTTAATCATTACTTTGTATTATACAAGACTGTTTGGAATTTAGGATAGAGTCTGCTATAAAACAAGAAAAGTGGAGTTTGTGAATTGTGATGATAGCGTCCCTATCACGTAAATGCATACAAATGGAATCCAAACATATCTGATTGTGAGAAAAAATTACATATATATGGAATGTAAGTTCCTAACGAGGAAATTGCTGTAGCTATTTTTTTTTTCAAGGGTGGTGGTGCTACCAAAAATACTGTATATATATATATAATTTTTATTAAGCTACATGTATTCTTATTTATGTCTTAAGACTGATAGGACTAAATTTTATTTTGAGATTCGTGACTGTTTCACTCAATATATACATTCTTTATGAATCGAACATTAGATATTACTAAGAAATATTATTATAAAGTATAAATGTGTCTTATCATTTAGAATACATCTCATTAAAAAGAAAAAATTATACATTTAGTTACAAGTGATATCATGGGGCTAACATCTTTAGTTAAATAGGTTTGGAAAGGAGTTCAAATTCATGATCCTTTGAAAACGACATATATATGCCACGCAGGAGAGGAGATTCGTAACGGAGAAAAATCTTACATACTCTGCATAAAGTAGAAATGATAGGAATAGACGTGAATTTTGCATTATTGCACGGATTTGTAGCACCAATGAAAAATTGCGCTCAGTGAAATTTTTTTATATGTTTCCATTTTATTTTATCAATCGGGAGGAAGTATTGATTGTTATTGGTTTCCAAATTGTTTTTATTTTCATCATTTTTTTAAAACATTTTACAGGGATTGATTTCATTGCCATGGACATGAAAGAAAAGAAATTAACAGTGATAGGAGTAGATCCTGTGAGTGTAGTGAGCAAATTGAGAAAGTATTGGCAAACAGATATAATCTCAGTGGGGCCAGCAAAGGAGCCTGAGAAGAAAGAGGAGCCTAAGAAGGAGGAACCTAAGAAGGAGGAACCCAAGAAAGAAGAGGAACCTAAGAAAGAGGAACCCAAGAAAGAGGAAGAAGCAAAGAAAGAAGAACCCAAGAAAGAAGAAGAAAAGAAAGAGGAACCCAAGAAAGAAGAGGAAGCTAAGAAAGAGGAATCCAAGAAACAGGAAGCTCCAGCTCCAGTTCCAGTTCCAGCACCTGCACCAGACTCAGTTTTAGCGCTTGTTAAGGCTTACGAAGCTTATAATCCTCATCTCACTACATATTACTGTGTTCAGAGCATTGAGGAGAATCCAAATGCTTGTGTTATTTTGTAAATTGGATGGCTATATATAGCTTCTCCCTAGCTGGTGATGGTTTTTCATCTCATCAGTTCTTCTTGTGCGTTAAAGAGGCTAAAACTAAGAAGAGAGAAACCCTGTATATAGAAAAGATGGTGATGCCTCATTCAATCTTGTTCAGAACATTATTGATATGTAGAGAGAATAAATGAAATTTTGGAACTTTTCTTTGTTACCTTTAATATTTACTTCTTATTATATATTAAGATGTACCATTTTTTTTTTATTTTTTTAGTTCTCATTCTTGCTATTATGAATTTAAGCCCATTTTGCTTCTATACACCATTGTTTTTTTATTTTTGGTTCTGCTAAGAGTTGAACTGCCAAACTTGAAAGTCCGACATAAATTAATTTAAAATTGATTAGAACTCAGAACTCATTGAGCATTGGAATGAAAAATCCTTGGCAAATTGTATGATTCAAGAATTAAAATTATATGCGAATTTGGCATAAAATAATAGCCTCAGCTGTTAACTCACATCATTTGTGATAGACTGATGATAGGTAAGCAGAATATTGTGGTGGGGACATAGAGAGGTGTGTTTCTTTTTCTTTTTTCAGTATTCAGATCTATCATCTGGGGTTTCTGTGTCGTATGAGAAATCCAGGGTCATGGTCCTATAAATATAAATTTGTGGGTCTCAATAATCTAATCTCTATATCTCTTATCATGTATATTTCAGGCTTTCAGCCAAAGGGTCATCAGTCATGGTCCACCTGAAATGGTCGGTGGCAGTATCTAATCATTTCTCAAATAACTCATTTTCCTTTCACTTTCTCTTTCTCCTTTATATGCCACTGTTTGGATGGAAAACATATGTTAGTTCACGGAGTTTTCTGTTTCAAGAATTTTATGGGTTTCATTAATTAATTACGTATTTGAAGCATTTCTGACAATAAATATTTGTTTATCGCTTTTCTAATCAAAGGGCAAATTTTGTTTTCAAATAAATAATAATAATAACTTCAACTTTTCCCCATTGGTAGAGGAAAGGTAGTTTTCTTTAAATTAATTTTCAAAGTTTGGTGCCTAGCAAAAGTAATTTGATTAAAGCCTTTAATTTCCAAGATGAGTTTAATTACCCTTTGGAAATTTAGTAGTATTTAATTTAATTGTATGATAAGACAAGAGTGAAACACAATCAATATCAATCTTTTGCCACTTTATACCCACATGGAGTCTAAACCCACTATATATCTTATTCGTATACATTAAAAATTACAAATGCATGTAACTAATAAGAATCGAAACCTCTGTATAATTCCTTGTTTGTATTCACAAATCACAATCCTTTGATGGCTACATATGCAGATTAAATTAAGGTATTAAACATATAAATTATATTATTTAATCAAATATTAATTAGATGTAGTGCTATACACACATGCAAACGAATGCATATTTACAATATACTATGAGTATATTTAAAATAAATTAATGATTAAATATAATTTTATAATGACTCGATTCATAAATTAATTAAGAAACTAATTGGAAATGGTGGTTCTAAGCATAATCCATCCACGTCATTTCCTACTCATTTGTCATTGACAATTTTATATTACATGACATGTAAAGCACCATCTTTTGGTTCTAATGACGTAAAATGGCATTTTTGAGTTTGAATTTTGTTTTTAATTTTAAAATATACTATAAGATTCATCATTATCCTTTCACATTCCCAAATACTGATTTTCAAATTGGCCCATCATAGGGAAGAAATAATTTTTATGCTTTTTTAATTTTCGTGTATTAATTTAAATTGTATTGAGTAGTAATTATTTTTCTGCATGTTTAAAATATTTTAAGAAAATAGAATAAAGAGTTAAATTTTCAACTCTAACTTGTTATATTACAAGATAAATAAATTAAAATTAATTTTATAATATGTATAAAAAGAAAATTAATATTATAATTTCTTTCAAGTACCAATTTAATAGAGAATTATAATTTCAATTTGTATAATTGAATCATTAGTGTCGAGATAAGGAAGGCATTATTATTCATTTGATAATATATACTACTCAGTCCAAAAAATATAATCCTATTTTTATTTTCATGAAAAATTATTAATTTAATTAAAATTCTTTAATTATATTAATAAATAATTATATTAGAAATGATTATTGTTTAATTTTTTAATGCTAGTTATACAAATTAGCAAAATTTTATTATCAATAAAATTTTATTTAATGTTAAGTCTCGCTGCTTATTAAATTTTAGTTTTTAAATTTTTAATAAAATTTCATTACCAATAAAATTTTATTTAATATTAAATCTTACCACTTACAAAAATTTAACTTTAAAATCTCCAATGAAATTTTATTATCAATAAATTTCATTTAATTTTAACATATATGTATTATTTAATTTAATATTTAATTAATTATTTATTGATAAAAATGTGGTGTAATGAAATACTATTAAATATGAATATATTAATAAATTAATATATCAATTATTTTTTTTTAAAATAGACTATAATTTCAAACAAATAAAAAAAAATAGCTATATTTTCTGAACGGAAGTAATAAATAAATAATTTACTTATCGATCTATTCCTCATTCTCTAAAAGGAGTCTTGATCCAAGAGAAAGAAAACATTTTGGAGGAAATTAAAGGTTAGGACTTAGGAGTATATAAAAAACTCTAATTGAATATACGTGCAAGCAACATCCTTGGAAATTCCCTTACAGATTTTTATGGATTCATATTGGATAATTAAAAACCAAAACTAGTCCATATTGAGAGTCTCAAAGATGTTAAGTATAAACCACATAAATGGAAAATATATAATGCAAAGCCAAACATTATATGATTACAATGCCAATTAAGAAATTATCTTTTAGGATATATATATATATATTAAAAAACAAGATTAATTTATACTGACTGCTGCCTAACTAATTGGATCAAATCACAACTAATCAAAAATTTTCTTTATTATCAGGCACAGATATATTTAGAGGTTTTAATTTTTTTGAAAATTTTAAAATAATTTAATATATAATTCATGAGATTAGATGAAATTAATGAAATAATTTATTTATTTTAAAAATTAACTCTTTAATTTTTAATAAATTAAAATCTAATTATATTTTCTTTCACTTTCTTTATTTCCTTCATTTTTTTTCTCATTTATCATAATATTCATATTAAAATTCATAATTGATATTCATAAGTATATGATAATGGTGTGTAGTACATATCAACTGAATAATAAATTTAAGTTAAATTTTTATTTTCTTTGAATAATAATAATAATAATAATAATTTATTTTGCCACTAATCAATAAAAAAATAATTATGTTTTGTTTACAACTAGTATTGAATTGTGGGCTATGCAACTGGTTATTCACTCTCCTTTTTTTATAAATCTCTTCCAGCAAATTTAAAATTTGAACTTGAAATTTCGTGTAGGACAAATAAAAAATAAAAAATTTATGGCAACTAAAATTAGAGTGATGATTAGGGGAGAAGAGACGTGCAAATATACAGCAGATTGAAAAAATGAAAAATAATATAATAAAATAAAAATAATCTTGATTCTCTGGTAACACCACGTATATATAGTCACTGAGACACTGACCTAAAATTGCTAGCTACATGCCTTTATCTTATCACCCAAATATTTTGGACTTTAGTAGCTGTTGCTTAGCCCCCCAATCTATAACTTTAAAAAATTAAAAATTATATAATTAAGATAAGACTTAAGAGTCGTCTTTCTTCAAAAAAAAAAAAAAAAAAGTTGTCTATCTATTTTTTCCATCAAACTTGGGAGACAGGAGCAGCGGTCTGCTTGAACAAGTTACCATTGTTATTGGATTTGCATTATAGAATCCAGAATATGCAAGAAATGTTCTTCTTTGAAAGATACATTATATGTATAGTCAATCACTGCTTACGGGTCATGGGTTAAGTCCAAAAAACTCCCTTTGTTTGCATAAGAATAATAATTATTATATATTATAGTGTTGCTGATACACACATTTTATGCAATATACATAATAATTTATATAAATAAATAATTAGATATATATAATATAAATATAAGATTGGAAATTATTATTTTGTTCTTAATTTATTGGCTACGTTTGCTTTTTTAATAATTAGCAAAATATTAGTTCTATTACGTGCTAAGTATATACTAAAATTTGGTTGTTGTTTAATTAATGACATAAGTTACAATTTTATGCTAAGAAAAAAAATTTATTTTTATTTTATTAAGAAATTTTTAGTACAATCATATTGATTTTTTTTTTTTTTTGGTAATTACGATTCATGAGATTGCCATTACAAACTTCTCCCCTTTTGACTCATGCTGGATATGAGATCGACATTATCACATGCACATGAATCACAATCTTAATTTCTACCAAAAAAAAACATGATAGAGGGGACAATGAGTGTTTGACCATCGCCCACCGAAGTAGTTTATGTGTCTGCCATTTGTTAAAGGCTTAAAGTCACCTGCCGCTGTATATTTGTGCCTAACAATTAATGCTCCGACCAGCAAAGAGATATCAAAGCTCACGCAAGTGAATTAATTTCAACATGGCCATAACTAATCAGTTCATCCCTCACTCCATATCCCAAACATTTTTATATACGCTATATTATTAATAAAAAATTATTAATTATTAAAATAATTTTAAAAAAATATGATATATCATATATATAAAAATATATAAAATTAAAAATAAGATATTAAATAAAATAAAAAATTTAAATTAAAAAATAAACACTATAGAGCTAGATTAAAAAAAAAGACCTATAATTTTTTTAATAATATTAAAAAAAAAAAAATTCTAAATTTATTTAAACATCAATATATCAATAATATACATGGTCGGTTCAATTGATGACATATAAAAAGATAATACTCCATTCTTTTTAAAATACTTATTGTTTTGAATTTTTTTTAAATATTTATTATTTTAAAATTGTAAAAATATATTTATTATTATTATTATTTAATTTTACTTTTTTTATTTCTCTATTAAATATTTGCGTTAATAATTTTTATTTCTCAACATCAAAATAAAAAAAAATATTTTTGTTTTTACCTTAAAATTATGATAATGTAATAGTTTTCTTAAATATTTTAGAACGAAGGAAATAAATAATCTAAACCTTTTCCTAAAATTAAATGATAAGTACTAACACATTTATGGGGTGGCTATTGTCTAATGGTGCCACTAATGAAACTTAAGTTTAGTGGTAAAATTAAAATTGAGATGTGATTGGTGATTGTAAGTTTGAATTCTAAATTTTTTTTATTATGTTGATATTAAATTATATTATTTGAAATAATTTTATTAACATTTAGTCACATCATACGAATTTAATGATAAGGATTAAAATCAACTTCCAATAACTTGAAAATCGTATTTCTAAGATTTCTCATTTAAAAAAATTATATTCCTATATCAACAAATAATCTCCATGCACTCTTTATTTTTCTCCGTTATTAAGTATCGGAGGTTCTTCACTGAAATGAGCTCCGAAAAATTATTGATTCTGCTTTTCTTTGTTTATAAGTTTCATCATCATCATTTATATTACGGACTTTTTACCAGTAAAATAAAATATTATATCCATTAAAAAAAATAAATTTATTTTTATTTTCATACGTATTAAGAAAAATAATTATTTAGTTAAATAATAAATTTTATTTTATATTTTTCATAAATATTCTTTTATTTATATTAATAAATAATTATCTTAAAAATAATTATTATTTATTTTTTAATATTAATTATATAAATTAATAAAATTTTATTATCAATAAAATTTCATTTAATACTAAATTTCACCACCTATAAAATTTTAATTTTTAAATTTCATTTAATTTTAGCATACATGTGTTGTTTAGTCTAATATTTAATTAATTATTTATTGATAAAAATATGATGTATTAAAATATTAAATATGAATATATTAATAAATTAACATATCAATTATCTTTTAACAAAGAAAAATAAATTATAATTTCAGATGAATAAAAAAGAAAAATGAGTCTATATTTTGCGAATGAAGATGATAAATTTTTATCTCATTAGATAATATGATGACACATGTAATTTTTTTTTATTTAATCACAAATATCTTTATCACCATCTTATAGATGATAAAATTAAATTTTATTTTAAAATTTATAATTACTTCTTTCAATATATATATATATATATATATATATATATATACTTAATATATATTCTCCAAGTTAATTTTAAAAATTTATCATAAATATAAATATAAATATATCTTATCGCTTCAATCACACTTCACTTATGTGGTACATGTAATTTATTGTATAACGACAACAAATGCCTTCGTCCTCCTACATTCATATATATGCTTTAAAAGTTTTTGGGAGTGACTAGCCACTAATTACTAACACTGTCACATGGCTATCAGCACATCATCTAATAATTCCTTTTTTTACATCGCCAATGAAAGCTCATGTCATGATCTCATTATTCAATTATTGATATGCATCTCATCTCATGCATTGTTCATGCTATTGGTACAATTATTTTGTTCAGAAAAAGGGGGCGAGGTAATATGCCCTAAGCCCATATAAAAATTTACCAATATAATAACGTTACTTCAATCACAACCATATACACATTTGAAAGGATCTTTTCTATACCTAGCTAGATACATCGATCGGTTAAGATTTTAGATACTTTCCAAATAAGACTATAAGAGACATATATGCAACAAATTCCTTCTTTGTGATTAGTATGGTGATTACACCTATACAGTGATCTCCTTTTATAATTTTCATTAAAATTAATGCATGATAAATATTAGAGGGCTCAATCTAAAGCTTTTTACTCATCAACGTCTATTCTAATTATTTTTTCTTTTAAGTATAAATTTAATTTCAATTGCCATTTTAAATTTGTGACTTTATTATTCTTAAAACAACTATAATACTATTTAATTAAAATTTGATTGATAAAAATATAATATATATGAGAGAGGGGATATACATTTATGGTTAAATTAATAATTTTTTATGGCTTAAACTTTTCTAAAGGATTTTTAATAAAGGATGTACCAACAGTAAAAATAAAATAAAAAAAGAAGGGATCGTGATTCATTTTGTTCAAACATTATAGCTCAATTATTCAGAGCAGAAAAGTAATTAACTCACTAAAAGTTTAATCAGGTTTAAAGTTTTGTACATGGTCAAATGTAAATAAAATTCCAGATATGATGGCTGGGAATTTTGCTTAGCTTTCAAACAAAATAGGCTTCTTTCTCGAGACCGTATCAACTATCTAGAGCAAGCATATGAATCACCGAATGAAATAAAATGTCACCAATCAGAAAAAAAACCCTACATATAATAACTTGAATTTAATTTAGATATAATCATTGCATTGAACACTTTTTTTTTTTTGCCCTTTTCTGATACAAAAGGAAAGCAATATAGTTTGCATACGACCTACTTTTACTTTCCATATCCATGAGATCAAGCTATGTTGATACATGACTTTCTTCACATATAAAATCAATAATTTTCCCCCAAAAAATTAAATCTAACGTACAACAACTTCCAAAATAATGGGAAAAATAAAAAAGATAATGATAACAATAATATTACCCTAAAACAAAGAACATATCTTGAAAGTTAATTTAACCTTATTGTCAAACAAATAGCTAGAAAGATTATATATATAGTTTTTTTTTTTTTTAATTAGTTTCTTTCGATTCCAGAACTGCTGAATCAATTTTGTATAGAATTTTTAATTTCTTAGCGAACAAGCGGTGAGTGAGGAATTGGAGAATGAGGAGACATAATATTATGGGGTGATATTACTCCCTCTTCAAATCTTCTAGCTGAGAAACTAAGCCTAAGATTCTTGTGCCATCTTTTTTTATTATTCTTTTTTGCCAATTCTTCATCTTTTCCCTTAGCAACAAATTCTCTTATCCTTTTTAATGCAGCTTCCACAGTCTCATCATCCATATTAGCAAAGCAAACTCTAAACCAACCAGGTTCTTTACAATGAAATGAGGATCCCGGCGAAACATTCAGCTTCGCTTCATTTATAATCACTCTCCACAATGCCATTTCTCCGTCGAAAGTTTGGTCTTTAAGAAGATGATGTAAATCCATCCAAACAAAGAGACCAGCGTTGCTTTTTAAGCAACTTATCCCTACTTGTTCTAATCCCTTAGTAAACATATTATGTCTGTTCTTTAACCTTTTCGAGCTCTCTGCAAGAAACTTCTCCACAAACTCCTCGTCCGAAAGCATCGATGCTAGTAAATATTGAGTCTGTGAAGAGACTAATCCAAAGCTTGACATTTTCCGACCACAACTCACCACTGTATCATTATAAGAATAAACAATCCCAACTCTGAATCCAGGGAATCCCATATCTTTTGATAGGCTATATATAATGTGGATTAAATCACGGTTACAATCCATGTCTTGGATAGCCTCCGAGATGCTAACGTAGGCAGGAGAGTTGAAAATTGTGGCCGAGTATATTTCATCAACGACTAAATGAATGGATTTTTGGTTAATGAATGTTACTAAATCTTTTAAGGTCTCCTTGTCTAAGATGGTGCCAAGTGGATTTGACGGATTAGCTATGATCAAGCCCTTGATGTTGATGTTTGAATTTTGAGCTTTTTCATATGCTGATTCTAATGCTTCTTTGGTTATCTGAAAATTGTTGGAGCTGTAGCAATCAACTGGAATAATCTGGACACCAGTTCGCCATGTGAGATCACGATCGAATCTGCAGATGACATATTTAATAAATTTATCAGTAAAAATTTAATTTATTACAGATAAAATCTAAATTCAAAAATAAAACCTAAATCAATAAAAAGCACAGCAAACTTTCTTACCACAATTTAAAAATTTTTTGCATGATATTATAATGGTGGTCCTGGATTTCATGATATTAATTAAATTCTATATGTTTGAATGGTTTAACTTGTAGTAATTGTATTCGAAATTATTTTATTTGCGTAAATTAAAGGTCCACTTAAATAAAATAAAACAAGTGTACGCTTTTCTAACTAATTAATCTTAGCATTGATTTTTTTTTTTTGAAAAAAAAGATAAAATAATAAGGCAAAATCAAAACAAAAAAGTATGTCCTTGACCAAATTTTAAGTGAATCAATTCCTAGTTTGGATTTGTTTTTGACCCTTAAACTGACGACGGAAAATTCCAAAATTACACCTTAGTCAAATTCCTTCTCTCTCCTGTTTTGAGTCGGTGATCGGAAAATGGTTGACTATTAGTACAAGCAAAATCCCGTTTTCCTGTGGTTTAAAATATATATTTTCGAAGTTCAGAAGTCAAAAGCACGTTGGTTTTGATAAAGTAAAGGATTTCCCCTTTGCTAATGTATAATTATCCTTTCCTACAATTTCTCAAACTACTTTTCATCATTCCACTTTTTGAAAAACTTAGTTTTAATTTGTTGAATATTGAATTTTATTTGATTAATTATACAATATTTATGTCTTTTCCTTGACACCCTATACCCACTAAAAGAAGAAGTGTATGTGTTAGAAATGAATAGCATCATGCTAGAGTTTTTTTTTTGTTAATTAGATTTTGACTAAAATTCAAACTTTTAATTTTATAGGATTTATAATGATTCAAATATTATTTAAGAGTTCATTTAGATAATTAATCATTTGAAATGAACTAACATTTTAAATTTATTATTCATACCTACTTTTTATGATTTCCCATTCAAAATTCAAATATAACATATAATAACTTTAAATTATAAAGTACTAGGAATAGTTTCTTACGCTGGATAATAAGGTGAGGGAACGAGAAAAGCATCCCCTGGATCAGCTAAACAGAACATAATCAGCTCGCTTGCTCCGGTAGCTCCTCCACCCATGACTATACGGTCCGGATCAAAGGTAACCCTATTACCTCTAACCCTTCCCATAAATTTGGCAATGGCCTGAAATATTGACATATATTTATTTTATTATATATTATCAATATTAAACTCAACTAATTAAATGAACATTCCAAGCATATAAAATATGTTCACAATTTATTTAATTATTTCGTGCGTACCTGTCTGAACTCTGGCAAGCCATGATAATCTTGAAAGTTGGCAATTTCCTTGAACTTAGCAACTCCTTCAGCAGTGCAAATAGAGGCTTCAGAATTCTGCTTAATCCAGTCTGTAACCAAATCAAAGCAAAGCTGCAAAAGGAAATCAACAAAAAAAATAAAAAAATAAAAAAATTAATCCCATTTTAATCCTAATCATCACTCAAAACGTAAACACAAAATTAAACTAAATTATAATTGAGTCAGTTAATCAATGATTGCATATATGTCTTATAATATAGGAAGTCAGGGATTTATATCCTGACAGCCCACTCTATTTAAGAACTTCCGATGAAAAAGATAAAAAAACTGAGTTCAGAAAAGAAAATTAAATAAACCTGATTTTCAGCAAGACCCATTTGGATAACTCCATCAGGATTATGAATAGGGTGAAACGGGTTCCTATCATAGGCTTTCCATCCAGCAAAATAAGCAGAGTTTTCTCCATGTCCTTTGTTGGTTGCAATTCTAGACAAAAGTTGGCCACTCACCATTTTGTTTAATTTTAGTTAAAGAATACAAAGACTAGAATTGTAGTAGCAGCTGTAGTGTTAATATTACTAGCTTCTGAGGAACAAAGAAGAGTAGAGTACGAGTATTTATAGGCAGTGGGGATACGAAGACTTACTGAATATTATCATTAATATATAGAAGCAGAGAGAGAGGAAATGGGACAAATGCAGAAATGTCAATTTCAAAGTTCAAATGCTTGGAATTCAAGTAAATAACAGAATTTTTATGTTTTATGTTTTTAATTAATTCTATCGTCAGTCTAGCGTAACTGCTTGCGTGTTGATACTGATATCATGCACCATTCATGTGCGTACAAGAGAAAATAAACAAAGCCTAATTTTTTTAGCTAAAAATTAAAGCATCGAAAATTATACATCGGACTTTTTGGGTTTTTGGGTTATGTAATTAATATATAAGGAATGAATGAAAGTAATTAAATACTATGAAAAATAATTTAATTTTTAGTTTTAATTAATATAAAAGCATCCAATATAAATATTTTTATTTCTTTTTCAGTAAAAAAATTATTATTTTCTAAGTACACCAATCTTCGAAATTAAATTTGGTATGATATAAACCCGTGAACTTGAAAAATTATATAATACAACGGTGATTTTAACTTAATGTTCTATGTGAAATAATAAGTCTATATAATAATAACATGTGTTATAATAATTAGATATTGAATTTGGATAAGTGTTTAAAATTAATTTATTATTTAATTAATTTATCATTATTATAGCATATATTATTATTAGACAGATTTTTCATTCTATATAGTACGCCTAATTTAAGTCACTGTCATGACCTCTTATATTTTGAGGCAAACATTGGACGACTAAGTTAATTACTAGCCTAATAACGTAAAAAAAAAAAAATATTTATACTCAATTTTCATATGTTTTTTTTTAATCATTAGATAGAATATTTTCTCTTTATGTATAGGATAATATACATTATCCTATAAAGTGGGGAGTCGAATGGGAATCAATGGTACCAAGCTAAAGTGCTTAACCATTGAGGTTAACTTTTTTTGATATGTTATTATCACGTTAACTGGACCTATATATGAATTTAGGTAAATATTTTTCTTGAATATAATTCATAATTAATAGTACTGCAAATCATGAACTTTCTAAGGAATTGAGCAAGAGGATATAAATAGACAAAATTAATATCCATATACGCACACGGTTTGAATGAAAAGAAGAACAAATTTACAGGTGTTTGTTCTGACTTGAAATTCATGATGGACGGTTGGATTCGGATGTCTTATTGAAATAGTTAATAATACAGATTTATTATATCTGTGACAATAGTATTGATAATGGCCCCACCATTTAATTGCAGAAAAGAGTATAGATTACCCTTTAATTCTCTTCTAGCAGTGTTTTCTCTTTTGAAGTACTGATAAATAAGGTGAGGTTTCTAGTTTCAGGGTCCACGTATTTTGCTTCTTATGGCTTCCCACTTTCTGGGCTACCTCTAACACGTTTACTCTTATTACGGAAAATACTTAATCGTCTTTGTTAATAATGATATTTTCTTTGATATTTAACTAATTATTTTGATGAACACCACGTACCAAGTATCTTAATCACAATAATTAGTATCTTATTAATTTTATTTGTACTCCTATGTGCCTATTTTATATACGTGTTTTTTTTTATTAGTATTATGATTTCTATTAATCGTAGTAACTTTTTTTTTTTAGACGTCTAATAAAATAAATAAATACTCCCTTGTTCCAATTACAAGTCTTCATACTATAACTTAAAATACACCAAAATGAATGTTCACTTTTCTTCTTATAAATTAAAAAGTCAACAACACTTTTGAGTCTCACACTAAGGACTGTTTGATTAGTCAACTAAACACTCCTAATTATCGATTGCCAATATACGCATTGTTAATTGGAAAAATTTGTATTATTTGGTTGACCAACTAAAAATTTCAATTATGATAAAATTTTTCTTCAATCGGCAAATCCCATAAGTAGCTATAAACTGCTTTTAACGATTGACGATTTGTCAATCGCATTTTTATACCAATCACACATTTAGCAATTACTCTATCAAATATCCCTTAAAATAACTAATAACAGCCCTTATAATATTGTAATAACATATGAATTTAAGAGAATCATAAATTTCTACTAGGTGAAAGCCTTTATCATGTAAGATTTTAAACTAATTAATAGTAATTTAATATATTAGAATGTTAATTATAATATAAATTTTATAACTTATAAAGTTAATTATTATATTAATTTTATACGTAGTTATTAATTAATAATATTTAATTACTATTAATTGGTTCACAATTTTATGTAATTGATTAGGTTGATCTAATAATTTTTCATTTAACAGGTAAAAAATTGACAAGCTAATAATTCAATGAAAATAAATTAGATAAAACCTAGTACAAATCTAAAAGATCATTTGTCAAGTATTTTTTTTTTTTTTTTTAATGATGGTAATCTACATATGTGCACAAACACGGATCCATCAATATTTTAGGGTCGTACATGGATCTATTTTCACTTGGAAATCATATTATAATATTATCAAGATTATATAAATTTAATTTATATAAGACTTTCTCACGTAGTTATATCCTTGACAAAAATAAAATGGGTAAATATGAATGATTTTTCTTAACTTTTATGTTAAAATCAAACATAACACTCAATTTAATGAGAAAGACTGGGTTCACATATATACACGTACTTATTGTATTAATATTAGCTTGATATTAATTTTGGGAAGAAAATATGAAATTTTATAATTTTTTTTGTTAGATAAAAAATAAACGTAAAAGTATTTTTAATGAATAATTATTTTAAATGACATTTTTTCATGGATTACATGTATAAAATAAGAATATATTCTAAGTAAGAGTTTTTTATATTAATATATACCAAAAAGATTATTATTGTTAGTTTGTCGGGAAAAACGTGCTGTGTTGCTTAAAAATGCAAAAAACTCTTTTTATTCTCTCTTTATTATTGAAACGAAATTAATGCATATGGTACTTCAACGTTTATCATCATTATATTTTGTTTTTTTTTTTTTTTAACTTTACATATTCCAATTCTAAAGGGTTGAAATTTGTAAATCAATCTTCAAAAAATTTAAAACTCCATGTGATTAATTGATTATAGCCCGTTTGCTGGTTTACTGATTTAGCAATATTAATTCCTTTTCACAACGTTTCTTTATTTGATAAGAAACTTATTTTTTTATATATAATTTCGAGTTGGAGTTTTACGAATGAAAAAAATAAATATTAAAAAAATTTTACATAAATTTCATTTGGTTCGAACTAAAATTAATTAAAATCTTTCGCTATTGGATATCATATAATATCATAGAAAAGTAGTAATTTCTTTTTCCTTCTAATTCTCTTATTCCATCTCATGAATTCCATTTTCTTCTGTCTATTGCATAACTACATACCTACTTTCTTTTTAGAATTAAAATATACCGTTATTATATATAATATGGAATTTACGATCTTTAATTTATTCGGAATTTTCAAGCCAAAGTAAAGCAGGAAACCGTAGTGGTATTCCATTTAAAGTGGCAAATTAACTTTTTTGAATATTTACTATATACTAAAAATAGAAGCATGAAATTAATATGAATAGTTTTTCAACAGTAAAAAGGGTTAAAAAGATTTGTGTCTTTTGGCTTGCTTAGTCTCAAGTTTTTATAGCTGTGAAATGAAAAAAATAAAGAAATAAATAAACGTATAATTAACTTATATTATATAATATTTTTTTATTAATTCTGATACGATAATACTTTTTTATTAATTCTGATTCGATTTCGTTTTGATTCACAACGATTTTATTAATTTAAAGGTCAAATCGAATTTGAAAACATTTATCATAACAATTTAATTATCCCATTGAGTATAATTATTTAAGAGTATCAAATGTCAAAGAATACACGTTTAATGAATTGAGGATAATAATTTGATTGCCACATATTTTTTTTTTTTTTTAATTTTCAATATTGAAATAAATGAGACTCAAATTATATTTGATTTTATTTCAAAGTATGAGAGATTGTTGCATTAAAATTACGTATATATGAAATGGAAGTGTGTATTTACGCAAGTAAATTGCTCATTGGATATTGAATGTCAAATACCATGAGAAATTGACAATAAAAATATTTAGATCGTGAAGCAAGTCCCATAAGTCTCAGAAAAATGTCAACAATAATATACTATAATATATACTTTTACCTCTGTATTATATTTCAACCATCATTTTAATTATTAATACATACTAAAGAGATTATTTTCAAAAATAAAATTTTAAAAAATTTAATTCAAACTCGATACATAGTTTTAATATTATTGAATTAAAATTTATTAGTAATAAAAAAATTTTAAATATAAATCTATTGTTAAGATTATAATACTGAAGGGTACTTTTTATCTGACCATCCAGAATAACTCAATTATTTAACTAAATCAAATTTTTAGAAACCATGAATTAAATTTTGATCTATGGGCTTGACCACAGATTTAGGATATAACCTGACTTCTCCAGATGTTTTACCAATGCAAGAGAGTTCAACAAATATGCATGCAGTTAATTAATTCTTTCTCAAAAAAAAAAAAAAAAAAAAAATCAATTTATTTAATTTATTTTATCTAATCTTTGTCTTCATGTAGTTTCCGTATATAGTATACAGTAATAAATACATTATTTATTTACTTGTAGTAGAAGTCTAGAAGACTGAAAATGTGTACAAATACAGATTCTACGGTTGAGGACCATCATCATTTACCAACTAAAGGACAAACCGTTGACTATATATCTCTATATTAGTTAATTAATACAAGTATTATTTTATGTACCTAATACAGTTTACAGTAGGCATATACTGTATAGTATTATTATCATGGCTGTGTGTACCTAATACATTGGAGAAGTTTTGGGTTTTAAATTATAAGAAAAAAAAAATAAAAATTAGTCCAATTAATTGTTGATTTACACTGATGACATTTAATATTAGACCAGTCCTTTGACATTTATGTTAAAAAGGAGAATTTGTAAAAATTTAACTTTCAATTATAATTATAATTAATCTTTTATTGCCGTATTAATTTAGAATCCACATGTAATAATATATTAACGGAATAATAGAATTTAATCTTACAATTAATATAACATAATGTAAAAAATAATTTGATATATTAATAAACTGAATGTATGATTTATAATTATAATAAATCACAATAAAATTATATAATAAATATGTTTGCATATACTTTTTAAAAATTATATTATTAAAAAAAAAAAGGAGTAAAATGATAATAAAAGAACTAAAAAAATAGTATCATTTTGATAAGAAGTATATTATATTATCTTTTTTTTTTCCTAACATGCATACTAGATAAGTGTATATTATATATATATTCGAAAGTTAATTATTAGACATTTTTATTCATTAATTTAGAATTTAACTTAAAATTATTATCTATAATTATCAAAATACCAAACAGTTATAAAATTTAAGTGTACATACACATATATTAATTAATACTCTGATAATCCATTTTATTTTTATAAATAAATTATAAAAATAATTAATATCATGTAAATTTTCTAAAATATTCTTATTCATTAAAATTTTCTAAAATTTTCTTATTCATTAATAATAACACATTAATTTTGTAAACTTTGTTCAATATAATTAAACGGCTAATTAATAAAACTAACAAAAGGTAATATAGAGTTTTTTTTATAAAATTAATGTTTAAAATAAAAATAAATAAATTTTAAAAAGAATAAAAAATAAATAATGTATTATTAATTCAGAATAAAGAGAATATTATATTCAATAATAATTTATTGACTAATTAATTGATTGATCTTCTTAATAATTGATTTATAAATTTGATATTAATTAATTTAAATTTAAACTATAAAATTGGTGAGATGGTAAAATCTTCTCTTGGTCAATTGTAGGATTTTCTGACTGTTATTCTAAAATTTAATTTGGACCCAAGTGTGGTAAATTTTACTCCAAATATTTTATTAAGGGCAGGATGTGCGTCAATGGTCAACGAATGAAGCATGATTTTCTAGATAAAATCGTAATGAAATTAGAATGGTTAACTAAGACATGTGTCAATATACAGATGGCTGTTGACTTTTTTGGGTCATAAATACCGCTTGTTTGGTTGTCTACTTGTCTTCCATTTTTAACACATTTTGTTTTCAACAAAATATTTTCTTTCAAACTCACGTGTTAGAAATCAGACACGTGTGTACTTAAAACTTTATGAATTATCCTTGCGATGATCTGGAGTAAGAAGACATATAAAATCCAAAACTTCCATATTATTCTAAAAATAACAATTTAAATTAAAAAAAAATCCTATTAATATATCTTATTTCCATATAATTATATAATTTAATGATTCTTGTTAATTTAGTTATTAATTAACTTAAATTTTCAGAATAAGTACTTGATTAACATACGATAGTGACGGGGTGTTTGATGGAGCGATTGTTAAACGTGCGATTGATGTAAAAATGCGATTGATAAATCACCAATCGCTAAAAGCAGCTTATAGCTGCTTATGAAATTTACCAATTTAAGAGAAATTTTGTCATAATCGGAATTTTTAGTTGGCCAACCAAACAATATAAATTTTTTCAATTGATGACGCGCATATTGACAATCGGTAATTAAGGATATTTAGTTGGCCAACCAAACAGCCCCTGATCAATGAAATTTATTTACAAATCACATTTTACATGTTTAAAAAGAACTCTCAAAATTCATTTGAAACTATAGTTCCGGGCATTAGTTGATGGATACTTTGCAAAGTGATTAATTTATTAAATTTTTTTAAATAAAAAAATGTAATATATGTTATATGGTGACCAAGAAAGTCTAGTTTATTGCCTTGCCAGAGTAAAATTCCTGTTCAAACCCTGTTGTAGAAATGAATTAAAACTTGATTTTGATTATGCAGTCAAAGTTTTATCCTTTCTAACACATTGTCCCTTCCATGATGCTGAAATTGAGCAAAGTCCACAGACATCATCAACAAATATATTGAATCCATTTGATGTCTCTCTATATGATGAGACAAATATCACTAGTTTTTGTGATAAAAATAAAAATATAAAGGAACAATCAAAATAAACACATTTCATTAATAGATTTTCTATTCATCATGAATATAATTTTGATTAATATTTAAAGACTAGTGATCAGTTCAAGAATTGAACAATTAAATTTTAGAAATTAATAATTATTTGAATCTCATGAGATCTTAAAATGCTGTATTTTCTAAACAATTCAAATTAATAGTTAGAAATTTAATAGTGAAACATTTGCGTTCAAGCGTTGATTCAAACAACTGTAATGCTTAAACAGGCGCAGTCAAGCATTTTACTACCACCAATCGAATAGTAATTCACTAATTCTAGCGATTTCAACCTAAAATTTCTAAGTTGGAATTTCAATTTTTGATTACTGAATTGTGCCTTCTGCAGTTAAATGGACAAATACAAATAGAATACTTCTGACTCTACCACTCTTAACTCTAATACCGATAAACAAGACCTGAGATTCAAGATTTGAATTTAATTATCGGTCGAAATTATATAAATGCAGTAAAATTTTTATAAATTAATATTATTAAAATTTATAAATTTAAAAAAATATTAATTAATTGAATATTAATTTAATTTATTAATTTAAATTTAAATTATAAAAAATTATTATTTAATAAAAATTATTAAATTATCAAATATTAATTTATAATAGTTTTACTATATAACAACATTGGTTATAAACTGATAATGATAGTGACAAAACATTTGTAGTCTTTTAGATGATGATAACGATATATTAGAACCAGTATTCATTGCATGTTAACTGATTTGGCAGTATTTTTTATTGGTAATCGGATCAAAATATAATATATATTGTTTGTAAAAATCACAGTGAATAAAACCCAAAAAAATCATTTAAAAAAAAACCCAAAAAAATATTTATTAATTTTATGATAAAAAATAATAATTATAAGCGTTAGTTCATATATTGCCTTCCATATTTTTTAATTTCTACATGAATATCATACGATGGAATGTATCAAAATAAAAATTAAGAAGGAAAAATGATCAGAAATTTAGCATCTGCTTATCAGCAAAATGATTTTACTGGTAAAATTTCTATTGCTATAAATTATAATATAAAATGTAGTATTCACATTTCACACCCATATTATATTTATTCAATATATTTCATCATATTTGAATTGATGCAATTTAGATGAGTAATTAAATAAAATTTAAGGATTTTATTAAAATTTATTATTTAGTTAGTAAAAGAATTAAAAGTTATGAATTATTCAAAATTTATCATTCATTATAATTTTTTATTTCGAGAGTTTTTAAAATTTCACATAAAATGAGAGATTTTAAGAAATTTATTATTTTAATAAATGAAAAATTTTATAAATTTTATTTTTATTACTAAATTGCCATTAAAATTTATGAATTTTTTTATATCAAACAAGTAAAATTATATAAATTTATAGCCTAAAAAAACTTAAATTTTTATTTCTAAGTATTATAACAAATTTCATAAATTTTAAAATACTAAATTCAAACATGTCCTTAGTATATTGCATAATTTTTGCATGAATTTTTTATTTTATATGAAATTTTAAAATTTTACTTTAAATTACTAAAAATTTATATTAATATATGTGATAATAAGTAATGATTATTAAATAGAAATAATAAAGCCTCTTGCTCTAACCATCTTATTTTAATCATCGCCTCTTCCTTCTCTATGCCCCTCTCCTTTTTTTTTTTTTTTTATATCCTCTTTTGTTTCACTTATTCTCCATTATCCTTTTTGTTTGATGTTGATTATTTGAAAGCAGAGTAATATTTATTTTATCTTGAATTATTTATTATTATTTTAAATAAGATCACTTTAATATTAGATATAATTTTCTTTATTTATATTAGTATTTATTTTGTTTGTATACCTTTTATTTGTAAAAATTAGAATTATTTTTTTTATAAATTTTTTTTTATTTTTTTAATATGAAAAAAAAATTTTATTTGATTTTCAACAATCGGACTCGACTTGATGTCAATTTCGATTAGAGCATATTTTTCGCCAATATACTAATTATAGTTGCTGAACTGAATATTATTACTCATAACTTAATAGAGTTTAGAGATAAAGCATATTTTATATTTATATTAATTATAATTTTTTTTTAATTATTTTTCTTGAGATATATTTTTTTTATAAATGAAATATTATTTTTATATAAAAAAAATAATAATGATTATTGAATAATTCCTCGATACTGCCTAACTACGGATGATTATACTCTACGGCGTATTCCTTCCATATATATTATTTAGATATTTTCCAAAATTCTTAATTCTAGGCATTTTCTATTCTTTATTCCCCTAATCAAATGGACTATGTGAAGTTACTTTAACATTACATTTATAAATAGTGGAAATTTTTTTTTCCTATTTCGTTTTTATTCTCATAACAATAACAAGGAGGTGGCGTTAATTAGAATCTTCTATATTTAATATATATATATAAATTTAGAAAGAAAATTCATGCTTCTGTTGTGTCTGCTTTCAAGCACTATTTGTGTTCTAAAATTCTCTAAAAAGTACCTAAAAATAGAGAAAAAGGGAACGGATGTATAAAAGATGGTAAAAGGGGGATGGATCGATGCTTTAATAATGGAAAATTAAAAATATAAATTAAATAAATGTATTGGATAAATATGTTACATTGAATGAGGATAAAATATATAAAGTATTTATAAATATATTTATTTGTATAAATTTTTTAACGCTTATTAATTCATAAGTTTATGTATATTCATAAATTTTAATTAATATATATTTTTAATATAAAAAAAAATTAAAAAGTATTAAAGATATAAATACACACACAATATATATTGAGATATTAAATATTATTATTTAAAACTAATCAATTAGATGATAATATTTCGTCATATATTAAATTTTTATATTTTTTATTCTCAATTAATATGATATTATCTTAACACTCTCATCTCAAATAACAATTGAGAATAAATATTCAATTATCACTTAAACTAAATAATTGAAATATAGTGATAACACTGGATCTACTGGGATTGGATATTCAAAAGGAAAAATTAATAAATCGGGCAGATCTGTTATGATAACATGTAAATTTTTTTAATTTTTATATACATGAAAAATATTAAACATATAAACACAAATTTAAATATTGAATACTACAATACTAAAAAATTAGAATTAATCAATTATATAATAATCCATCACTATATATTAAGCTCTTATATTTTTTTATTTTCAATTAATATAGATTATTTTAATATATATTAAGAAATTATTTAAGAAAATAATTTTTTAACCTAAACGTTCATTTAATTACATTATGTACTAATGTTAATAAAATATAACACGTACGTATTACCAAATTATTTAAGAAAATATTTATAACTCACACTTAAATCTAATTACATCATATATTAATGTTAATGAAGTTTAACACATTGAAAAATTATTTAAAAAAAAATAAAATGTACGCATTCAATCTCACATTATATATTAATGCTAACATAATCTATTGTACCATAAATTAATTTTTTTAGCATATATTATTGTTATTGAAGTTTAATTTATATTATTGTTATTGAAGTTTAATCCTATATTTTTATTATATTACCCCTTATCACATTACTCCGATAAAAAAAATTATTATTAAAATTATTTTTCTAATATGATATTTTTATTTATAGTATTTAAAAATAATAAAAAATTATTTATAATATTTAAAATAATTATTATATTCACTTTTTGAAATACTATTACAAATACATAAAAAAGAATATATATGTATATATGTAAAAATAATTGTACTTTTATATATAATTATCTTTATATGTCATTAACAACAAACTACTAACTATCTGTTATTAAAGATTAACTATCAATTACTACAAATATAACCAAATCAAACAACCACATATTAATTAATGTTAATAAAGCTTTAACAAAAATTAAGAAATTATTTATGAAGAATAATAATTTTCAAACATATAACTTAAATTTAATTGCTTCATATATTGATGTGAGTGAAATCTAAAACGTATTACAAAAAGCTTCTAGAGAAAAATATTCTATAAAAATTTTAGATTTTTAAAGTTGAACAGTCTTAATTTAAGGAAAGGCATTTAAAGAAAAATTTTGAACTATTCAAAACATTATTCCTTATAATCTTGCATTTATGCTCAGTATATTGAATAAAACATAGGGATTCGGATGTGCATGTCACTATCTGCAAGCTATGAGCCATCTCTTCAAAAAATAGTAAACAGGTGCACCTCACCCTCTGCACGATGCCAGTTTTCTTCGTTTTTGCACTGTCATTGACGTGTTTTCTTTCGAATTCAACTCCTAAAAATGTATTAGGGGGAATGCATTATTTGCAATTGCAGCCGCTAAATCCAGAGGCGGCCGTGATTTGACACAATGGCGATTATTTGTTTTGCCATGTTAGCTACATCCTCCGATATTTTTCTTAGATCAATTTTTTTTTTATTAAGATCTTCTCATATTCACATGATATATGATAGGTTATGTTTAGTATAATTTATATCATTGAATATTGATGAGTCTTAATGCTTTTCAAATGATTGAAAGTCTTTTAAATATGATTCAGTGAATATTTTAGTTGATAAATTTTTAATAGACTTGTAAAAATAGTAAACTAATATGTGAGGATCAAATCTTAATTTAGTAAGAACCTTTCTATGCCTAAGTCAAGTAAAATTCTTAAAGGGAATTAATGGAACTTTTGTAAGCTTAGAAGTATACAGAATATTTATAGAAGAAGAACCCTTCAATGGAGTTTATCTTTATTTATATGTGTAAAGATTACTGTTGTGATGTGGTAGGAACACTATAAGTCAATTGCTCATTAGGCCATTGTTAAGAAAAATGATTATACCAATGGGTTTAGGACCACGTTATTAACTTATGTGATAAGCTATTAGATTTGTTTACACCATATTATTTTATACAAAATATCTTATATGGAAAATGACAATTTGCTTGTCAGGTTTAGACTGTTGCGCTGTTTTAAAGCGTGGTGACATATTATAAGTATTTAATAAGGAGAGAGGTGAGGAATGGCCTGTGATTTCTTAATTCGCTCTTCATCCTCTATCGGACTCTCATGAGACAAACTCTCTTATTAGGCATCTTCGCCTCTTGTTAAGGTCCAATGCTTAGGCTTGATGAACATGCCTATAATTTAGATGAAAGCTCCCTTAAGTGAAAACTTCAGATAAGCCCTTAATCCCTGATGAGCTGAATTTATCACTTTAAACTTAACTTATGAACTCATCAAATATAAAATAAATGGTTGGAATTTAATTTTATATTATAATTACTCACTCTAACAAATTTTAAATTTTAATTTAAAAAATTTAACCATTTATTTTGCATCCAATGGTGTAGATTTTAGTAACAAGATTTATCATGATTATTTGAATATGAGAGGATTTTAACCAATTTTTTGAGCAATAATTAAGATTCTTCAATATCTTTCTCAAAAATATTATCTTAATAATAACTGTTGTACATATTATAAAATTTTTATAATGTTATAAAATCTTATAATTGTTTTATTTTTTTTGCCAATGACAAATATAATATCATTTTACAATTTAAATCAAATAAAAACTCAAAGCTTAAAGAAGAAAACGAAAATACTTTCAATAAAAAAAAATTCCACTTTTATAATATATTAATATATTCGTGTATAAAGATAAACCTTCTCCAAAATATTTTTTATCATGCAAATGAAATAATTGATTTTTGTTTTGGAAATTAATGATGAAATATAAGATGTGAAAATTGTAAAAAATTATAAAATAGATGATATGATTTGTTAAAAATATTTTATTTTTGAATTTTAATTAATAGGATTGAATTGAATTTCAACACAAAAAAATTTCCAAACAAAGTTAAAACTAAACCAAATCAACCAAAAAAGAGTTGGTAAAGAATAACTTAAATTTGGTTGTCTGCCATAATTATTTTAAATTTGGCTGTTTTCTGCTCCCTTGACATGAATTATCGCCATTCCAAGGTCATAAAAATTTACTCTTAACAAATCCAGTCACCATGAAATCAACCAAACCCGTAGACCGAAACAAACGAAGACTCAACAACTGCTACAGAACTTTCAAAAACCTAGCCACCGACAAACATGTGCTTTTATTTGTCATTTCAAAAACAATAAAGAATGCAGAATTATAATGCCTGTTACAGCTTAGTCCTGTTTTTGTACCATATCGTAAGCTGTCTGCCGCTGCATACACCTTCACTTCGTATGAAATCGATACGTTGAAAGTTACATGTTTCAGTTCATTATTACATGAAAATATATATCTAATATTTGCAATCAAACTGACGTCCTTAACCCAAAATAAAAGTGTAATACGTATCACATACTCATGCATGTAAGTTTCATTTGATAATATATTCCAAATAAATACCAGAAATGACATCATCGAGAATTTTAGCTACGCTAAAAATTTTGCCACCCAGAGAAAAAAAAAAAAGGCCAAATCCGCTTCAAAGCTATAAAGCAAAGCTTTAACTACAACAGCAAAGAAAAAAAAAACAAGGAACTTGCATGTTTAGGCTTAATAATGGAATGCCAAAACCTCAACTTTGCAATGGATGATAAAGGAACTGATAAACATAACTCTCCCTAGTCCCTGCACAGAGACATTATTACCAATACTACGCAAAACAAAAGCAGAAATATATCACAGCTGCAGGGTTAAGGCACCTACATATTCCAGAGGCCAAAAAAAGAAATGCTGAAAAAGAAAGGCCATATATTTCTGCATCACAAGGCTCATGCACTTCTACAAAACATCCAGTGCCTGTTTGCAAATGCCTGCAGAGTGGTCATGTGACTTTGCACCAGAAAGGACCGGTACGTATAATTACCATGGGCAAAAAAATCTATACTTAGGTCATCTCCAACCATAAATTCTAAAATACAGTCAATTTTACATCATTTTACAGTTTATACACAAAAAAAATACTCTTTATATTCCTTCTAGCACCAAAAAATGGGGATTTTTTTGTAAAAAAAAAATTAAAAGTGGATGGGCTATTTTGTAAATACAAAAAAAAAAAAAAAGGAAACTGGCGTTGCACTGTTCACAAACTGGATTTTGCACAGTATTTTGCAGTGTGGTTGGAGCAGAATTCCACCTGCACTTTGTTGTTGCAGTGTGGTTGGAGATGGTCTTAAAATACCCTTGTAACTAGAAATGGTTATGTACTGCTGCACCAAAAGGGGTCACCTCTGATTTTAAATTCCTAATGTTTTTGTCAGTTTCTTCTAGCTCTTTTTAGGAAGGTTGCAGATTGCACAAAAGAAGCAACAGAAATCCTTGAGGGGAAAAACTTCTATATCATATATTACTTGGAGATTGTTATCTGCCCAATTTGACCATCAATCACGTGAGAACCATCCCAAGGATAAACAAGAGATTCTTCATTAGCTAATAAATACTATATATCAGATTCAAAACAATATGACAGAAAAACAGCTTTTAACATTTGCTCTGTATTCAGAACAGCATGCCAATTTTTTAATGCGTCAGCATTACCAAAATGAATAAGCTAACCCAACAGGAATGCCATTAAATGATGTTAACTGACATCCATTATGATGCAGCAGCTGGTAGATCGCAACCCTAATGAGAGCATCAACCAGTTTGGTAGTTGATTGAATTATGGAAGGCCAGGACGTTAGAGGAAAATCAAATAAACATAATGGAGTAACAAAAGAATGTGCTCCACTTCTTTCTTCTCTTGCGTTCAAGAATGTCATCCACTTCTTTCTTCATTTGGGTTCCCTCCATTCTTTGGTGGACTTGGCACCCACATCATTAATGATATTGAAATTTCCCAGATCACTGTTCAAATTTTCAGTTCGATCCAATTTGACCACAGATTTAGAATGTTTTTCCTTCTGATCTTGTGGTGAAAAATGACTGGTGGAAAAAACATTTGAATCAAAATTGGGGCTATTTGTGGCAACTACTTTACATTGAATCTTCTTTGAGGCTTTCAAAACCCTCAGAGCTTCATTATCTTTCACTTCAACTATCATCTCTAGTTCTTGGACCTTTGTCTGATGATGACCACAAAGCAACTTACCATTTTAACCAAATTAGAAATAACTTCCATGCCATAAGGAGGAAAAAAGACTCATTCTGCAAACGATTCTTGGAGATTCTTAAACAAAGTCCTCATATATTTACCTTCAATTTAGTTATCTTTTCTTTTGCCTTCTAAAGTTTTTTACAAGAACGTGCCTCACCTCTTCCAAGTTGATTGCACTTGGCCATCAATTCTTTGTAACTCCTGAAAAAGGATTTTGCACCTATAAACCATGTGAAAATCAAATCTAATAGAATAAGACATATGCCACAGGAAACATCAGCGAAAGAATCAAAAGGGTGAATCCTGCAATATTGCAGCAAAAGCAACTATCATGCAGAGGTAGCAATAAACACTACTTGTCTAGTGATAGATATCAAGTAAAAGTTAAGTTTCTGCTGTCAGCTTCAAATTCAAAATGATTAAACCTAAAGATTCAATCATTTTGGCGTTGGCAATAACCAATGTCACTTCTTATCTAGTGATTGATATCAGGTAAAGTTAAGTTTCTGCTGTCAGCTTCAAATTCAAAACGATTAAACCTAAAGATTCAATCATTTTGGTGCTTGGCAATAAACTGATATTTAAAAAGCAAAAAACTTAAAACAATTTCCTTCTCTGTGCATGCATTTAATTATAAGCACACAAATAGGCAACTTACTTATTACAAACGACCAAGGACTTCCTTAGAATGTCTATGGTATCTTTGTAGTTGGTCTCATTACCAAAAGATGCAAGCTTTAAGATTTCATCCTCCTCCAGATTCAGATCCGACACCCTGGATTATAAACCATATGACGATATTAGTAACAAGAGTTCATAATAAGAATCTGACGGAGCAAACACAAGTTCGCTTACAGTTTCAAGGCTACTAGCACTTTGGCCAAGGCCATATTCCTGTCTCGGAGCCTCAAGCACTCCAACTTCAGAGTATCAAGCTCCTATAATTCAATTGACAAAATATCATTTGAAGTTTCTATGACTCAATTAATGCCACAAATGATGAAACAAACTACACAAACAATAATACACCTCAGATTTCGAATGCAGCAGCCGTTGAGCTAAAGTTTTTTGTTCAATTGCATTACTCCTCAATGTTGTTTCTTTCTTCAACTGATCCTTGCAAAGAGACAACTGAAAAAACAATTCCCTCATAACCACAAAAAGTTTTCATTTAGACGAACCATGCATTTTGTCTTTGATATTATGTTAACAAGTTGTTTACATTAATTAACAATGGAAGATCACAACTAGCAGTGTTTTATATATTCTAAAACCAACTAAGCCAATTGTTTGTATTAGACCATTATTTGCAGTTCAATAGGTGATTTATCTTATGCTTTAATTGCATTTCAAGGAAGAAAAATAAAATCTTAATCCCAGTTCATTTATGTTTCACAGAGGTGTAAATACGATATAAATAAAGGTTTAAATGTTAGCGTTCCTTGCAATTCTAACTTTCTCAACAAAAAACAAAGGGACAATGTTAACAAACTATAGTTAGCCTTCAGTTAATAACAAATGGGGGAAGACAAATGGTTAAGTGTTGTGTTTGGTCAAATATTGTTAATGAATAATTGAAAATTCGTCCTAGTTCATACCAAATAGTCATGTAACTTTTCCATTGAGGATCTTCAATCTAGTTTAGACCTGATTTAGTCTGGGCAGGTGTTAATTGATAATTTTCCCTTTTCCTCTTTAATTTATTTTCATTTGCTTTTTCAATTTCTGTCTATTACATCTTCTTAAACTAAAAATTACCTCCTCATTTAGCAGTTTGATTTCCTTGCCTTGACACTCCAAATTTGAAGTGAGACAAGACACCTTAACCTCCAATCTCCTCACTTCTCCACGCAACACCTCAGGATCCTCCTTGCAATCAATCACTTTCTGAGGCACAAACGGTTCATTTTGGTCCCCGCTGTTTGGAAATAAAGCCAAGCATCATTGCTTCCTTTGCAGCTCTGCTTGCACCCTGGACAACTGCACTTCTTTGAGTTCGAACAACACTCGAACCATTGCTGCAAGCTAGGGTTTCAAACACGTCACATCAATCTTAACAGTTAGCACACATGCTTATACAAAAAAAGTGAAAATAAATGTAAATGTAATGCAAGTACCAGAGTTCATGGAAGACATGGCCACAGATGGAGATGGCTTGGAGATCTTCAAGGATGGGCTTGAGATCTTCATAGCAAATAGAGCAGATTGTCTTGGCAAAGGAGTTAGTATTATTGACCATGCTTCGCTATGTCTCCGTTTCTTGTTGGCGCGCTGTCGTTTTGGTCTCTGATCTCTCCCCTGGAAAAATGGAGCGCAATTTGAAACTCTGAAGATTGTTAGAGCGGAGATGAGAGGGAAAACCTCGAAATCTAGTTAAATTACTCCGTCAAGCCAAGTGTTAAATTCCACGTGCAGGTCACGTGATAAATATTTCTATATAAAATAGATTTAATTTGAACATAAATACTCTAAAATCGTGAAATGTCCCCATCCTGAGTCCTTACCTCGCCGGTGATCTCCATAACCGCCGAGGGCAAAGCAGCTTCAATCCCATTTCTGTACGCAACGGCTTGAGCAAGTCTCAAACTCCGTCCAAATGACGCCAATTATTTCAAAAATTGATCGAATCTCGGGCTCAGGAATTGCGTCGTCCGCCTTTTTTTTTTATTGTCGGAAAGGAGCGGCATTCAATTTGAAAGGGATTTAAATCATATCCTGCAAAATAATGGTGGTTTTGTTGAGTTTCCATTGATCGCTTTCAAAAGCATAAAATTAAATAGGCCTAGTACAACCTCGGTCCAGCCCATTGCATGTGTCTAGTTAGACTGAGCCTGCATCAGACCCACCTAGACAGTAGATAGTGAGTGGTGATCTATACTCGAATAACTTGGTTGATTCACAAAATAAAATAGGATACTATTAACAAAATTAAAATTAAAATAATTATAGATAAAAATAATCTAAAAATATTTCTAATCATCTAGATAAAATACAATTATATTTTATTTGCATAATTTATTTTTATAAATATAAAAGATATCTATTTCATTTCATATCATAAATCACTACCTATTGAATTAGATCCTACCATAACCTAAATTTTTAAGACGACATCCCACTATCATCACTTGCAAATAGCCACTAAATTTTTTAATCCAACATCAAATATTATATAATGGAGAAACTATTATTTTTCTTTTTTTAATGGTGAAATACATCTATATTAGGATATTGACATACTTAAAATAAATATTGTGATAAGAAATTTGATGTAATAAAGTAATTGTTATGGAAATAATATTTATTGAGTAAAACTTTATATTGCATAATAATAATATAATAGGTTTAAAATTCTTTAATTTCATTTATTTTAATACAATTAGATATTTTACCGTTTATTTTAAATTGCATTCTATGTTTTTTTAAACACAATTAAAAAATATATATATTTTCACATAATTTAATATTAAAAATTAATTAATAATTTATAAAACTAAAACATGGTAAGTTCATGTTGAGGTCTTTTTTTTTTTTGGGAAAAATAATAACAATTTCATTAATTAACAACTAGATATTTTTGGATCAAGGATACATCTTTTATAGGGGGGAGAGTTTATCCATTTTTTTTTTTTTTTTTTTTTTTGAGAATCTAAATTAAGTGCTAATGTAGCTAGAAAACGAGCCACTATATTGTTGTTCATACTAACAAAATTAAAACTAATATTGATAAAATTTTCAGCCAAACCTACAATCCTATATTGTGACTTAAACTCAAAGTTAAACGAGTAGTTTTAATTAATTGGATTTCAATTAGAATTGGATTTTAATTTCATAATTTTTAAAATAAATTTAATTGCACTATATTGAAATACATTGATAGGAAGGTCTAACATTAAAATTATAGAATAATCATAATTTTTTTATATACTCACTTACATGTGAAGTTTTTATTCACATAAGATATTCTCAAAGTAAATATTTTTTTTTGCCTTTTGAAATAATAATATTTTAAATGCAAATAAATGAATTTTAAATGTATTATCCAAACCAATTTAAATTTCTTAAAAAAGAAAAAAAAAATTCATCCAATTGATAGTTGATACATCCGTATTTGATTTTTGCCCTTTCCGCCGGACATTCGACATCATTAACAAACACATGCATACCCACCAAAAAGGACGAATAGAGATGTCCAGCTTAATCTGCTGAACATTTTAAATTCGAAATTTACCCTAGTAGACGTAGTTCCCATTTTCAGTAGTCAAGAGGCCAAAATCGTAATCGTAATTTTCGTTGGAGAAGTGTGTTTCTTTTTCTCTCCCGTTGGTTCTCACCTGGCTCGATCTGCCCAACCAGAGCGTAGAAGAAAGTGGCAAGCTCGCTGGCTATAGTCTCCGCCGTTGTTTCTTGTCCATCGAACCACCGTAGAGGTACCATATCCTCACGTTTTCCCTCTATCACTGTATCTGTATGATATAAAACGACATGTGTTTTGCTTCTTTCGTTTAAATTCGCAGATTCGTTTTTGTTTTTGCTAGGAGTATATATCTGAACTGTGTCCAATGGAGGTTTATTTCAGTATTTTAAGACAATTTTGATTGTTTTATTGATTGTTGTTACTGGTTAAACTGTAAATGGAAGGTGAGGGTTAGATAAGCAGCTAAATTGTTTTCTCTTGTTTGGTTGCTAGGAAAACGGATATATTCTGTGATTTCTGTTGTCTGCGTTTCTCGAGACGTAAAATTATCAGCGTAGAATCCTGTCTTCTTTTACACGAACACAGTACATGTACCTTTGCACTTATTTTCTGCTGCTTTTTAATGATAGCTGTCAACATCATATAAATCTGGTGAAGATTTTATGTTTAGAGAATGATTTTATCAGTTATACTGGAATAACAAAAATCATGTGAACCAGATGAATGAGAGTAGAGATGGAATCAAGAGTGATAGAAATTCAAAAACTTCATCAGTTGGTTCCCTTCCACTGATTCTGGACATAGAGGACTTTAAGGTAAAGAACTCTGAGAATGAAGTAATTATGTTTTGTAATAGGAAATCATAATCTATTCAGATTAATTATTTTATGCAATTAAATGAACTTTGAACTTTGAAATTTATATTTTTAGGGTGAATTTTCGTTTGATGCACTATTTGGGAACTTGGTGAACGAACTGCTACCATCTTTCCAAGAAGAAGAATCAGATTCAGCAGAAGGGCATGGGTTTGGTGGGAGTGATCTCTTAGCAAATGGGCATATAAGAGCCCCCTCTGATATATCAAAACTTACGCAAGGGCTGTCCCCTTTATTTCCAGAAGTAGATGCTCTATTGTCTCTGTTCAGGGATTCTTGCAGAGAGTTGATTGATCTTCGAACACAGGTAGGGCTTCTAAAATGTGATTACGGAATTTACAAGGTTATTGAAAACTTTATAATGAAGTTTTTCCTTTTGGCTTCAAGATTGATGGAAAGCTCTCCAATCTGAGAAAAGATGTTTCTGTCCAAGATTCTAAGCACCGCAAGACACTTGCTGAGGTTGGTGTATTTGGGAATTGAGATCAGTTTTTCATTTCCTGTTGCATGCAAGAAACTTGTGAATCTGAATCTGAAATTGCTTTTTTTTTTTTCCTTTCAGTTGGAAAAAGGTGTAGATGGATTATTTGATAGCTTTGCAAGGTTGGACTCACGTATTTCAAGTGTTGGACAGACTGCTGCAAAAATAGGAGATCATCTGCAGGTAAATTTTGTAGGGTGATTGATAATTATTTGTTGGCTTCCTGTTTTACAGTTATATCACTAGCTGTGTTGTATTCTTATCAGAGTGCAGATGCGCAGAGGGAAACAGCCAGCCAAACGATAGAGCTCATTAAGGTAATCTCAGCCATCTTTTTGGTATCTTTTGCTTGGTTTAGAATGCACTAACACCTTTCTAGTTTAATTCCTGCAGTTCCTGGTGGAGTTTAATGGCAGCCCAGGCGATTTAATGGAACTTTCACCGTTGTTTTCAGATGACAGCCGTGTTGCTGAGGCTGCTTCAATTGCGCAGAAACTACGTAAGATGACATTACTCATAAAGTTATGAATTCTTAGAATTCCACTAGCTCAACTTCTTATCCTTATGTGTGAGCAGGATGATTGCTGCAATAAACTTACTGCTTTTAAACATCGATCTTATGTTCTTTCCTTTGTCTGTAGATTGAGTCAGTGAAATCCACTTCAATTGAGTCTAAATCATATCTGAGTGCTTACCTTTTATAAGTTAGCACCTGTAATTTTCAACGTGCTTTTCCAACTACTATATGCATTAATTCATGTAAACCGAATAATACGTACCTAATCATTACTGCAATAATTTTTTTTAGCAAATAAATCTAAAGGCATTTACTGCTATAGTCAAGGTAAATTGATTAAAACTTTTCCTGGTCCTGTATTCTAAAGTGTCAGAATATTTATTTTATTGTGGGATTTTCATCTCAATCTTCACTGTAATTATGATTTAATGAATATTTTTATTGGATGTACATACCATCCGATGCACCCTAGATATTTTGGGGGCATTTGTTCTAATGGATTAAGGAAATTATAAGTGAATATCCATAAATTCAAGAAAAAAAATTTTGGATTGACCTTTCTTTTGGATCCTGGAAAATACAATAGTGCTGCATATAAAAAAAAAAAAAGACACAGTAATGCTGAACTCATAGGGAATAACAATATCTAAGCATAATCATATACTAGTTAGCTAATCTGTTTTGAAAACATGTAATTTTTGCTCAATTATTTGCATGATTTTTGAAGCCATATGAATTAGCATGCTGTTTCTGTGGATTTTAGGTTGCTTTGCAGAAGAAGATATCGGAAGGCAAGGCATATCTGTGCCATCAGTTATGGGAAGTGCAACTGCTAGCAGAGGATTAGAAGTTGCAGTTGCTAATCTTCAGGATTACTGCAATGGTACTGTCATTATTGTTCTATTTTTTTTTATCCATATAACCATGGAATCCTTCCAAAGTTGTTTTGGGAGTGCTGTGATCTCATCTATTGCATTGCTAATATTAGCCTAATAATCACCTGCCTAGCATAACTAGTGAAGCTTTATGGTACGGAAAGTTGAAACTGATCTTCATACTACATCATTAACTTCTGGCCTTCAGCTAGCTGAAAGAGGAAAAAGTGGTTGGATTTGAAATGATGTTCTCATATTGTTAGTTTTGTCTCTTTCCTGTCTAATGTTATAATGTTGTTTCTTTTCATGTAATGTTTTTTTTATGTAGAACTGGAGAACAGATTATTGTCTCGGTTTGATGCAGCGTCTCAGAGAAGGGAGTTGGCTACCATGGCAGAATGTGCTAAAATTTTATCTCAGGTAATTATTTTTCCCATGTGATTAGAGGTATGTCGACATTAACACCAAACTTACAGTGCATGAATTTCACTAATCTTTCCCTCCCCCAATGTATTCCTTTTCATTTTTCTATTTTAAAATATGCATATGAGAAATAATTTCTTGGCTACTCGGAATTTTTAGTAGATTCTAATTGCAACGAATGACATTCAATTTGATGATTAAAGTTTTCAATTTGTATGATTCATATGTATACTGTTAGCTATTTGTGATCTGAATATGCACGGTGTTCTGTGTTCATATCAGTTTATCATGTGGAGTGCCCATATTCCACTTCGCAGTCCTCTTTTCGATCACTTGCTATTGTCATCATCATCATCATCATCATTACTTTGTCATTCCTTGCAGACCTTCTTATAACAAATTATGGGTAACCTTCCTGATCATTGTTCTGTTATGGTTTGGGACTTTCTATTATTTTTTCACTTTTTACGTTCTTCTTCTTCTGTTATCTGTTTGGTATGGTTTGATTCATGTCCTTGCAGGACCCTTTGATTACATAGTTTTGTACTGTTTTTGGTTCATGGTACATGCATTCAGTAGGATTAAAGCAAGGCATAATTGAAGGTTTTTTTTTTTTTTTTTTTTTTTTAAGTTCATGCATTTAAGTTACTTCTTGGAGAGAAGGTAAAACCTGAAAGATGAAGTATAATTCTGTTGCTTAGATCAAGTTTTTTCCCTTTTCTTGGTTTTTCGTTTTTGATGCTTTTTCCATTTTTCTTTGAATTTATAGTGGGATTAATCTTCTATCGAGGCAAAATGGATCTTGTAAATCAATTGAAGTATCCTTTTCCCATTCATCACATTGGTTTACCTTTGTATTGCAGTTTAACAGGGGTACCAGCGCTATGCAACATTATGTGGCAACACGTCCAATGTTCATTGACGTTGAAGTTATGAATGCAGACACCAGATTGGTTCTTGGTGATCAGGTTTCTCAAGCTAGTCCCAGTAATGTTGCTCGTGGTCTTTCTTCATTGTACAAAGAAATTACAGGTTTGAAGAATATCCTTCATACTAATAATCAGGATTGAATTCTTTAGAGTTTTGTGAAAAACATCTTTGGTTTTTTTGTTGGGCAGATACTGTTCGTAAAGAGGCAGCTACAATTATGGCAGTATTTCCTTCTCCTAATGAAGTAATGTCAATTTTAGTGCAGGTAATCTGGCATGCAGTTATTTTATTATATCATGTGTTTTATGCTCTGATGCAAATATACATACGATATACCAAAATTTTGTTTGTGATTTCATAATAATGACTGGTCTCCTAATTTTATGCAGCGACTTTTGGAGCAGCGAGTTACAGCTATTTTAGACAAATTATTAGTGAAACCATCTCTTGTTAATTTACATCCTGCAGGAGAAGGCGGACTTTTGTTAGTGAGTAGAATTATTTCTTATTGTAGCATATATCAAGGCTTGATGGTCTAATATATCCTTAATTTGCGCACTTTTTCAATTGTCTTCTGTTTTTTTAATTTATCAATTTTGTCCATAAGTTATTTTTTTTTTTCAACCGTGTCCAATGGGTTTGAGGTGTTGGCATAGGTTATAACAATGCAACTGAAAGCAAATATGGAAATAACTTGTTGAATTAGAAGGTGAACTCTTCTTCAGACTTGAGAGCCGCCAAATGGTGCTGTTTTGCAAAATATGAATCTCAAAAATCATGTTGAGCAGGTTCACAAAGGGGAGGAGCTTTGAAAGTGTCATCTGATTTGTGGCTTTTTGGGATCTGGAGGGGCTCGCTTCTCTGAAGGCGGAAGGCAATGTCGATGTTTGCCTTCAATTTCAGTGCTATGTTAGCATATTAGACCCATGGGATACAATTCAAACAAAATAAGTAACTGATGAACCAACTTGATAAAATTAAAAGTGTGGGATTCACACGCAAAGCTCAAGATATATTAGACTATCAACCCTTATGTTAATTTCAGTTTGAAGTGATAATCAGATCCTGACCTAATTTACATTTGCCTTGAGGCTTCAGTATCTTAGAATGCTAGCGGTGGCGTATGAAAAGACTCAGGAGCTTGCCAGAGAGCTACGAGCTGTGGGATGTGGTGACTTGGATGTTGAGGGTAATGAATTAACTGATACTGAGCAATCTTAGAGTAATATAGTAATTTGCAGCAGCATTATTTCCTGGGAAAAGTGAATTGTGCATGTCTGTTTTGTAACCATATGTTTATCATTTTTATTACTTATTATTTTTGCACCAATTGCTCATATGGAATTGAGGGCCTTCAATCAGCCGACACCAGGGCTACAGTGTGGTCCCACAATTCCCTTCTACACTTTTTCTATTCAGCTATGATGAGGAATGAAAAAGCAAAAAGATAGCCATGTCTACAATCCCCAATGAGTGTCTGCCTGGCTGTGTGAATATGGACCAAGTTACAGAAAAGATAGAGACCTTTTTCTTTTATCTTGAACTGAAATTACCTTCTAAAATTGTAACAAATAGGGGTTGATTTGCAAGACATTGCAGCTATTTTTTCATTATTTGGCAATGCTAAGCCTTTCTGAAGATTCTCGGTAATGGTTTAATAAATTATTAGTGGGTAACAGTGTTAATGTTGAATGAGTATTACTATGAAATACATTGATACAATTTTTCCTTGCTGGAATTGGTTTTTTGTTCACTCCATTTTCTTTGCACTTTGGATTTACGGTAGCAACTCTCTGTTGATGCAGGCCTTACAGAATCTCTGTTCTCTTCTCACAAGGACGAATATCCTGAACATGAGCAGGCCTCTCTTAGACAGCTGTATCGATCAAAGGTTGGCAATAATCGTATTATCGTTGATCAAATGTACAATACAAACTTTGCTTTGAAGAATACTGCCTGTATCATATCATGCAGATGGAAGAACAGCGTGCTGAGAGCCAGCAGGTCTCTGAATCAACTGGAACAATTGGGCGATCGAAGGGAGCTTCTGTAGCATCTTCCCACCAACAGATATCTGTAACTGTTGTGACGGAATTTGTGCGTTGGAATGAAGAAGCAATATTAAGATGCACTCTCTTTTCATCTCAAGTAATATTTGTTTCTGCAATCAATACAGTATTTCACTGTTGAGAGTTCTTTCACATTTGCATTATATTTTAGTATTAAACATAAAAAGCTTGTGAGTATCTTTATCTTCAGTTTGTGAAAAAGAAATCATAAAACTTATTTATGCTGAGTCAAATGGAAATCCTGTCCCCTTGTCCATAAGGTTCTTTCATATATTCAAATTTTTTCTTTCGTTGGTTAAAATTAGGAATATGCTTCCACGGTATTTCCTAGCAGCAGTGGCAAGATGCATAAATAGTTCTTCAGAATATTTATCTTTGTGTATAGAATATGAATGTCAAACTTTATGGTTATGTTACAAGTCAAACTGAATTTTTTTTTTTTTTTTTTACCCTTCATCTTCCTGGGTGTGTAATTGGAAATGGGATTCAACAGAATGTCTCTTTTGGAGGCTGTTGGTAACTGTCTTAGGAGATCCTTTCACTACCTACAGTTGTGACTTGTTTTAGCTTTATATTTTACAATTTTTTATTTATTTATGGCAGTTAATGTCCTGTAGTTTGCCCTCTGGTTGTTTGTATTCTGGTCTCGGTGTCTGGAGTGGGGTGATAGATGCCTTGAGCAACAATCAAAACTGAAATCCAAAAGCAAACTGAATGTGCATTACAAGAATAAGACAGCAAATATGCAGTATAAAACATAATCTTGGCTAAGAAATATAGAATGTGGTTTATTTAGTTGTTGTCTTACAGAGCTGTCTTATTTGTTTCTGTACTTTTTCTAAAAAAGGTGGAGAGAAGAAACAACCAATATTGGCCTAATATTTAGTATCATAGGGCTTAAGATATGCTCTTGCTTTATTATTTTTTAAAGTTTCTAGTATTTTACCTGTCATTTTCTGATTGATTTCAAATGGGTTTTTCTACAGCCTACTACCCTTGCAGCCAATGTGAAAGCAGTGTTCACCTGCTTGCTGGACCAAGTAAGTTTCTTAACTAAAATCAATTATTTGCTATCTTATGTCTTGGGTACTCAACATTTTCCGTTTTGCAGGTTGGGCAATATATAACTGAAGGTCTTGAACGGGCTAGAGACAGCCTGACTGAAGCTGCAGCTCTGCGGGAAAGGTTTGTCCTGGGCACAAACCTTAGTAGAAGGGTGGCTGCTTCTGCTGTAATTATCTGACCATGTGCCTTTTTTGCATATTAACCGTCTGCCCCTTAAGTCTATGATGTGCATTCATATAAGTGAAGTATAATTGGCCCACAATAGTTGACATAAGTGACATTGATGTTCATGTGTAGGCAGAGACTGCTGCTGCTGCTGGTGAGAGCAGTTTCAGATCTTTCATGGTTGCTGTACAACGGTGTGGCAGTAGTGTGGCCATAGTTCAGCAAGTATGTTGGGTTGCACTGGCATTGTTAAGTTGTTGCTTGTTATTGAACCATATATTTGTGAACTTAAATTGATTTATCTTCAGTATTTTGCAAATTCTATATCTCGCCTCTTGCTACCCGTGGACGGCGCTCATGCGGCTTCATGCGAAGAAATGGCAACAGCTATGTCCAGTGCAGAGGCTTCTGCTTATAAAGGGCTTCAGCAATGCATCGAAACTGTTATGGCTGAGGTTGGGTTTTGAATTTCCTTTACTACTGTGATCTAGATTCTGGTGGACAGTTACCATTCTTCAATTTGTCATGATTGTTTTCTGGTAGCATCAAATCAGTGCAATGTTTTTTTACCTTCCCATGTTTTTCTCATAATGATGATCAGATATATTTCCATTTCTCCACATTTTGCTCATTTATTTTCTTCTCTTTATTAATTTGTCCTTGTCATATCATTTCTTTGCCAAACTCCTGTATAGGTAGAGCGATTACTATCAGCTGAACAGAAGGCAACAGATTATCGATCACCTGATGATGGAATTGCTCCTGATCATCGTCCAACAAATGCTTGCACAAAGTATGCCCCAACTTGACAAAATTTGGACTTGTGTTTTGAACTAATTGAGCATGTTCCTAGCATGTGGGTGTGGATCAATAAATGACTTCACCAAGTTGACTAGCCATTGTTCAATCACTTCAATGTTCTGTTTGCTAGTCCCTCAGTACTGAGCTCAGCTCTAAACCCCCAGATATTAGGATGATCAAAACAGTTCATTTAATTTCCATGGTTTGGTTTCATATCGAATAGCATTATCTTTTAACAAAAAAAATATCTTTCAGTTATTCTTGATACAAAATAACAATTTTCTCTTCTCTTGGCTAGAGTTGTAGCATATCTTTCTCGTGTGCTTGAGGCTGCATTCACTGCACTAGAAGGCCTTAACAAACAAGCGTTCCTGACTGACTTGGTATGATAGTTTATCTTCTGAGTCTCTCTTTGTCCTTTCTATACTAATGGCTTGGCTATTGTTGACCCTACTTTCTACAATTGCTGCTACTCGTGATTACTTATCTGCAAATTTTTTATAGCAATTTGAAGATAAAATATTTGCATTTAAACTTAAAGATTTTAAATGGGCATATGTTGTAGGGAAATCGCTTACATAAGGGGCTGCTTAATCATTGGCAAAAGTTCACTTTTAACCCCAGGTAATTCAACTAAATTTTCATGCCATAAACTTGTACGTTGGTGAACCTTTGCTCACATTTATGGTTGTGGTTGTTTCTGCTTTTCGTAAAGATAAAGATAAGTTGATTTCAGTTGGTGGCCACATCCATCTGAATGTATCAGCCAAAGTTCATCTCAGTCAATTCAGAATTTGAGAGTATTTTATTATTGCAGAATGAAAAGTTGAAGAAAGCATTCTTACTGTAAATTGGCATGTAGTTTCAGTATCCCTTAGATTATAGGCTATAGTGTTTAGTTTGTGGATTTTCTCATGAGCATAAAAGTTGTAAACAATTTGAGATTGGGGTTTTCCTTGAGTGATTGAGAGCTTGGCATTACCCAAGTGCCTGTGTGTTTCTAGAAGGAAGTGACTCTTTTATAGGTTTTCGTAGTTTTATCCTGGTGGAAAATTCCCCGTTTTTGTAATTCCCATTAATCTGAAGAATTTTATTGATTTCTTCCCCTAACTATGTAACCTGTTCTTCAGTGAACCATGCAACAATGGTGTACTCACTGTTGCTATCTTTTTTCTTTTTTCTTTTTTTCAAAATTCTGTGGGCACCAAGAAATTGTTTCACAGTTTTGTTTGTCTTCCATTTTTTCTCAATGGTGTACTCACTGTTGCTATCTTTTTTTTTTTTTTTTTCAAAATTCTGTGGGCACCAAGAAATTGTTTCACAGTTTTGTTTGTCTTCCATTTTTTCTTTCTCTTTGCAGTGGAGGACTGCGGCTAAAACGTGACATAACCGAGTATGGAGAATTTGTGCGGAGTTTCAATGCTCCTTCTGTTGATGAGAAATTTGAATTGTTGGGCATGTAAGTTATAGGAGGTTCAAAATATTTCTACATTTTTATCTAATTTACTCTTGTTAACATCAGTTGACTGACTAAATTCTTGTTTCCAGAATGGCAAATGTGTTTATTGTGGCTCCTGAAAGCCTCTCCACTTTGTTTGAGGGTACCCTCAGCATCCGTAAAGATGCACAAAGGTATCATCAGTGATATTATGTATTTTGATTTTTATGAAACTCTATGCTGAGTGCATTACAGTTCCATTTGTTCTGGTGCACAGCGAGATAGCTCTAATACCAAACTTAGTAGTTCTTGGCTGCATGGATATTCATTTCCAGATTCCAAGTCTGTGCTTTCTAAACTGTTTTCAGGGTAAAAATTCTTAGAAAGCAATCTCCCTTGAGCACAATCCTTTGGGGGAAATTTTCTAGCACAAATAGATTCAAAAAGGCTGCATGAAATACTACTACATGAATTGTTACCGTTGCTTCCCTGTTTAGAGAAAAATATAAATTAAAAACATGATTGTTAATGTTTCAAGAATCATGAATACATTAATCTTGAATTCTGTCTTTGGGTTAAACACCAGAAAGGAAATTTTTTTACCCTTGACTGAGTTACCATGGACTTGCTTGTGGAATTGGCGTAGTTAGGACCTTCACTCACCATCTCCTCTCACTCCTTTTCCTTTCTGATCTCTTATCCTGATGTGCTTTTACTCCATTAAAGTTGCATTTTTCTGATGACTAAACTATGATTTGGCTGCCAATTCAGGTTTATTCAGCTTAGAGAGGACTTCAAGAGTGCAAAACTTGCATCTAGGCTTAGCTCTTTGTGGACATAAAGAAGTGGCATGCTGACTTATATCACTTCCCTTATTCTTTGGATTTCTTACATCAAGCATTAATATTTTACCTCAAGCTGTGACAATGGTGTGGCAACTATCAAGTTCGATCGTTTTGTTAGCTGTAAGACCTTGTTAGCTGGTTGGAGATCAAATGTATTGCAATGCCATGGAGCCATCTTTGGACGGGAAATCAGGTAGAGAAGAGTTCTCTTCAATTTTCTGATCTTTTTTTAATTTTTTTAATTGTATATTGTTGAAGCTATTGATGACAAGATGTGATAGATTTGTATCTTAATGCTCTATTTTAGACGTTAGGTTTGCAGTTTTGATTTAACCATCCCAAGGAAGAATTATGTTATTCCTCTGTATCTTTGTAAATGATGTTTTTTTATTAGGGATAGACAATAAGAAGTTAAGGGTGATTTTGTTGCATTAAGTTATGCTTGAATGTTTGCTGTGTACTTAATATTGATGAATATAGCATATGAATTTCATTTTAGTTTCAAATTTCAAGCTGAGGTTCAACGTCATTTCTCTGTTCTTCTAAATTCTCATTTCAAATGTTTTTTGGCACAACTGAGAAAATTTGGCATCTCTTGCTTTAATTTGAATTGACATCACTTGCTAATTTGTATGTAGCTCGTTAACTCTGAAATATTGCTGGAGAAATGCAGATGATCAAGGAACGCCCTACGTTGTATAGCCAATCGTTGCAATGATAATAAAATTTCATTCTATTTATGTTTTATTATGAACAGAACTTTGACTTTACCATGTCATTTCTTTGAACTGTATCTAATGTGGGGGACCTTGTCCAAATCTTTCCTTTAACTAGTTACGATACATGGTGCCTTGATGCAAACTTGATGGTGCTTGTGTTTTCATTTTTTAGGTCTCCCCTTTCCATTCTCTCTCTCGTTTCCTTTGATTAAATAGCTTCATTGAGATAAAGAAACATGACCGCGGTTGTTGAATGTTGACACTGACATCATTGAATAAATGAAGTCCCACTCGAGGAGAGGTCTTTGAGGTTTTTAGTGTATGGAGTAGTTATTATTCCATTGTGCAAGTTCCTTCCATGCAAAAAGTTGATTAATTACAATATGGTTTTAGTTCCAATTACTGGCTTAATTAGATTTAACATCTATTTTTTTTTTATATTTAAAATTTTTAAGCCGGTCGGCTTGGATTGGTATTCCTAGAACTCGAGTCTAATGGTGATCTGACCCGAACCTGGGAACAGACATGAACAATTAAATGAGGTTAGAAGATGCTTAGTTAGATTTAAAATGTATTCTGATATTTAATATATCATCTTATTAGTAAAATTTAATATAATCGAGGTGGTGATTATTAGGAAATTAGGAATAGAAAGTGTGGCCCCTGGTCAATGAGATAAGAGTAAGGAGACACTTGGCAATGCCTCTATTTTTACTAGTGTAGCCCCTCCCTCCCACTAGAAAGTGCCCGCCCTTCTCTTTTTCTCACTCTCCCATTACCATAAACAAGGAAAAAAAAAAATTGAAGACGGAGAGGAAGATTGATGGGTGAAGAAATTATAGTGGTGGTTGTTTTGGATTGGGTTGCTTATGGGTGGTTATCTTCTTTGATAGCAAAGGTATCTATCAGTGACATGTCCTCGTGCCAAACCCATGATATGATAATTTCCTCACTCCTCTCTCTCAGAAAATAAAATACAAACTTGTAAGATATTGAAGACCCCACAATCCCCAATATATTGTGTTTATGAGTAATCGATTATTTGCCAGCCAATAGGGCCATGCCCCATATCTATTCTCAAAAGTTTGTAACTGAAAATCTTTTGAAGTTTTGTTCAATCCCAATTCCTTGACGGATAGAATTAGGATTCAAAATGACTTTGTTGTTTGACCGACCAAGTGAAGACTCTTAACTTAAAATCTAAACTAAAACTCGCTCCTATATAGAAAAAGACATGAAATAAGAAACAATATTTATAAATATATACATACATATAACCAAACTAAATTTATTATGAAATCATCCATTGACTCAATAGTTTGTTCTGAATCTTTAATATGAAAATGTTACAAGTAAATTTTTCATTTTAATTAACTGGTCAAAATGGAGTGAGGTTTAAAGACAATTTTTTTTTTTTTTTTTTTTGTCATTTATAAATAATGGTCATAGATAATAATGGGCCAGTCAGGATCTTCCAAAAAAAATATACAAATTCAGACCTATTCTCCACCAATTCTGATAGCGAGTGCTTCACAACTCGCCTCAATACACTCAGTTGAAAAAGTGTAAAAGAGAAGAAAAATTAAAAAAAAGGGAATGAACCAAGATAAGTTTTGTGTTTATAGGTGGTAGTGGTGGTGGACCAAATTGGAAATGCTGCTTCACCTCTTCAATATGCATTATCGCCACCACTACTTGTGGAATTCATGCCCCCTTTTTTTTTTTCAAATTATTGTTGTGTTTGAAAATTTGACAATTTTAAGATTAGATAATTAAAAAAATAACAATATTAACCATGGGCTTGAATAAGTAAAAGATACAAAATGTTGGTGGACTTAAAGATTTTATAATAAAACAATTAAGTAAAGTATAATCAAATATTTTTAGAATTTTATAGTTAAAAGATTGAAAAATAAAGTCATTAATAACTAATAAGTCACAATAATACAAATCAACTTAATATTAATCTCAAAATTAATTAAAATCAATTATATAAATTCTTTATTTTCACTCTAAATAAATACAAATAAAAGGAAAAATTCACATGGTCAACTTTCAGAAAATACTTTGTTAATATCTCCATTTTTAGCTTTGAACAAATGTTTGAGGAAAAAAAATACCTTTGGACTAATTAAAAAAGAAACTAAGTAATTTCAACAGTTTTGAAACATTTGTTGTGTTATTTTTGTTCTATAAAAAATTTTCAATCTTGACATTATACAATGACAAGTACGTTATTAAATTATTAGTTTGATATATATTAAATTAATTAATAATTTATGTTATAAAATTTCAAATGGAAATCAATTTAATCTTTATAATTACCATAAAAATATGAAAAACTCTCATATTCTTAATATAAGCCTAAATATATTTGAAAAAGAAAACTTTGGTTGTATTATATCAAAGATATTAATCATATATTATGATAAACAAAACTCAAAAATTTAATATTTAATTATTTATATTAAAAATTAAACAATCAAATTACTTTAGAAAAAAAAAAAACAATTATGCATTAACTGAATCGATTAGGTTAAAGTGCATATATCTTGAAATATTGCTAGTAACTAATAAAGTCAATTAAAAAGCCATTTGAAAGGAAGTTCACATGTTGTGTCTTTTTGCCTCCTTTTATTTTTGGCTGCGCCCATTATCTTTTATTTATTTTTTTAATTAAATATTAATAATTTTGACATCATTTTCACTATCACCACGTCATTATTTATTATTGTTTCTCGATATTTACATCTTTGACCTTAACAATAACCTTAATAATTCTGATAGTATTTAAAAAATATTATTATTAATTATTTATTTATTTTTTTTTGTCAACCATTTTATCACATCTTCAACCCCCACTACCCAATACACTAGCAATTTGTGCCTCGTGTTAGTCACTTCTGCGGTTTTATCTTCCTCATTCTCCGTTAATATTTTAAATGGTCTTAATACATCATCTATCGTTAAAATATCCCCAAAATTCCGTTGATCTCCTCGTTATCAAGAAAATCTCAACCATTGAATATTGAATCATAGGATTCGCGGGAAAGAGAACAAGTACTTAAAATCATAGAGCACGTGATGGCTGATAACGGCCTTGCGGGCCCAATAAAATATGCCAGTTGTCAAATGCCACGTCATATTATCTCTTGTGTGCATCGTCACGCGCTATATCTGTTACTTTCTCAATTTTTTTTATTTATTTTTTAAAAAATTTATTTATTTATATTTTTAACTGTTAGTTTTAAATTTTTAAAATAATATTTATTTATTTATTTTATTTTATTTTTATAATATTTAATTAAAATATAATAATTTAATTTAAAATTAAATTAAAAATATAAAATTAAATAAATTATTTTAAAATTAATTAATAAATATTTTAATATTTACATAAAATCTTAAATTAAAGATAAAAAAAAGAGTGAGAGCTTATTCTCCAATTTTGGGTACAAGTCTTTTTGTGTAACTCTACTTTAACGCGCCGTTCTTCGTTGATTTTAACTAGAAAGTCAGCGCGTATTCGTTCGAATATAAAAAAACGTAGACACTCGCTGTTAAAAGTAAACACGTGTATACTTGCTACTTTCAATCACAGATTCACCTCGAAAGTAGAATTACGGAGTGGACGAAGTGAAATTCGAAGTGGAAATAAGAGTTATGATTGAAGTGAAGTGCTTTGGGTTTTGCTTGCACGTGTGAGAAATGAGTACGTGCAGATTTTGGTGGGAGCGTGCATGGTGCATCGAGTGTCTCTGTCTCTGTCTACAGAAAGTATCATATGCCCTATCGCAAGAGAAAGAAGAAATAATAAATTGACGAGTGAAACCACACCATATTACCATATGCCAAGTAAAGTTACTGAATATATATTTTGTCTGTGGGTAATAATTCAGTTTCTGTGCTTTTAAAATTTTGAAAGCTTTTTAGTAATGGATGTCTAAAATTTCGAGTTTGAGGTGAAAATGAACGCCAAAAAAATCTGTCGTTTTGCGAATTTAGACTCAATATAATTACCGATTACCGACAGTTTACACAAAAAAAATTGAAAGCTTTTAAATTGCATTTAAAAAGCTAATTATTTGTTAAAAAATTTAAAAAATTAAAATAAAATAATAATGTCATTAATATATAAAAAATAATAATTTTAATAAAACTAAATATTATTATTTTCTTTTATTTTTGTTTTATTGCGACATATAATGGGGGATATAAATTTTTCAATTTATAAAATCCATTAAAAATTAACTCATCAAATTCCTAATAGAACTAAATAACTTAATCAATGTTTACAAGTAAAATCATCTTTAATTTTATTTTTCTATTATTAAAAGGAAATTAATATTATTCTGATCTCGTAAAAATTAGAACTTTTCAAATTATTTTAGTTCTATTACTGATCATAAACCACTGTTGACTAATTTATTCTTTAGGTTGAAAAAAGAGAGATTATTAGCTTATTACACGAGGAAGCAAATGAAGAAAAAGGTTAAAAATATTTAAAAAAAAAGAAAAAAAGAGAGAAATAAAAGTAAAATTTCCTCGTTGGAGCCACGTAGACGCAGTAGTCGCAATTTTGATTGGAGCGCGTCTTCAATTTTGATTGGAGCGCCCGGAGATTGGTTAACTGGCCATCACTATTAATTTTAATTTTAAAAATTTCAAAAATTTAAAGCAAGTTAGAATTTAACCCCTAAATTTTAATTTAAATAATAAAATAATCTCTATATTTTAAGAAATATATAACTGAACAACTATATTTTCATTCAGCAAGACTATTTAATTTTTTTTTTATTTTTAAAATTAAATAACTATAAAAATATTAAAATATTTTTCATTTATTATTAAATTTTTCATTGCATCCATATCACCTGCTCGACTATTCAAAAAGTAGAGTAATTTATTCTAAAAAAAAATTATTTCTAATTAATAACACAAAAAACAAAAAAAAAAAAATAAAAGGTTGCATTTTAGACATGAATTCAATAAAAAAAAAAAAATTGAAACTAGCAAAAGAATTTGCCTATCGAGATCCATCTTCAACGGATAAGCCGAGCCATATTACATTGCAAAATAGCTTCTCTTTATCTCATTACAAAATAGTTTCTCTTTATCTCATCTTGAGTCTTCCTTGCCTATAATTCAAACACACCAAAATTTCAATTCAATTACAAACAAAATGACACGTAAAGACTAAAAAGCACTATAAAAAATCAAACTAAAAAAGATTGAGATTTCTAGTTATTATTAATCTGATTCTCAATTCATTAATTAACTTAAATTCAATTGATAATGGCAAATTGAGTGAGAAAGAAAGAGAGTAAATGTAATTACAGATTAATAAGCGAATTCGAGAGGGTGAGTTCCAACGAAATCACTTCTGACACTATACAAAGAGCATCATTTTATATCTCTCTAATTTTATGTATTGTGTTTGGTGCTTCCATTGTCATCTTTTCTCTTTTCTTTTTTTTTTTCTTCAATGTTCTCTTTTTATTATTTGTGATTGACTTTTTGAACAAGTAAAAACTGAAACGAACGATCTTTAGTAGAAACGGAAGCGAATGAGGGGATGAAAATGGATTTGGTGAAATGAATGATGATGATAGTCTCTTAATGAAGATGAGATGAATGATGGTAATTATTTTGGATATGAATAGTTTTGCATATATGAATAGGTATAAATGATTTTTTTTTATTTTTTATTTTTTATTGAAAAGGTATAAAAAATTAGATAAAAATATTAAATAATTTTAGGAAGTGAAAACATAAAAATTTAAATATATATTTCTTAAAATATAAATATTATTTTAATATTTAAATTAAAATTTGAGGATTAAATTGTAACTTGCCCAAAATTTATTACTTCTCTCTCTATTTTGTCGGTAAGTTGCAAGCTTCCGCTTAAATTAAATAGAGCGTGTGGACTTTTCAGTCCTAAAATGAAAGGACCAAGCCCCCTTTGACATTTTTACAAGTCAACCCCATCCAAAACCCGAAAACGAAAACCGGTTTTCAATTGTCGGGGTGAAAAAGTTTTAAACAGTATCAGACAAGACAAGCACATTGAGATGCCAAATTGCCAACCCTCTCTCTCTCTCTCTTTCTATTCTATATATTATCGTTTCTCTACTCATTACACCTATATCCCCCCTCTCTCTCTCTCTCGCTCAAAAAGTCAGCGCCTTGTTTTGTCTCCTTTCTCTAACATTAGTTGCACAACGAAGGTACAGATTCACAGAGCTATTGTCTCTCTACGCCATGGATGATGATTGGGATCTTCAAGCTGTGGTTAGAGGTTGCACCACCACCTCTTCCTCCTCCTCCTCCTCTTCCTCCACCACAACTGCTGCTACTACTACCATTTCTAGTTACTTTACCAGAGCCGATTTTGCTAGTGAACCAATTTTATCTGCTGGCCCTGCTCTTTTCTCTCTTTCAGATCCCTTTGAAACAAGAAATGCTATTGGAGAATTACATGACCTTTATAAGCCTTTTTTCCCCTATTCTTCTATTTTTTCTCCGCAACCTGTGCACGTCTTTTCTTCTCTTTCTGTTTCAAATAAGGAGCAAACTCACCTAAAGCAGCAGCAGCAGCCTAAGCAATCTGTTATTTCCCCTGCAAATAATTCTCATACTTCTCGATCCAAAAGAAGGTAAATCTCACTCTCTTTTTTTCTTGTTTTTCAAATGAATTTCGTAGAATTTACGCTTACCCAAAATAAAAAAATATTTTGCTAATATTATTATTGTATACTGTTAATTGATTATCACAGGAAGAACCAGATAAAGAAGATATGCCAAGTACCAGCAGAGGCTCTGTCTTCAGATGTATGGGCATGGCGAAAGTACGGTCAAAAACCCATCAAAGGCTCTCCATATCCAAGGTAGTTTTTCTACTACATGTCAATTTTACTGTTATTCAAATTCAGTTTCTTTGATTATTGTCCTCTGTTTTATGATTATGATTGAGCTTGGTTTTGTTCTGTGAATAACAATAACAGGGGATATTACAGATGTAGTAGCTCAAAGGGTTGTTTGGCCCGGAAACAAGTGGAGCGGAACAGATCCGACCCGGGGCTGTTCATAGTTACTTATACAGGGGAGCACAACCACCCTGCACCCACCCACCGAAATTCGCTTGCTGGTAGTACCCGCCAGAAGACAATCACAACACCACAAACCGTCACTGCCGGTGATTCTAACAAAACATTGTCAGTCAAACCCACTTACTCATCACCTGCAACTTCCATGGATGACGAACTTCTACCTCAAAGTACAAATACAGAAAGCAGAGAAGAAGAGAAAGATTCTATGGAAAATGACGAAGAAGATGAATTTGGTGGGTTCTCAGATATGGCTGTGAGTGATGATTTCTTTTCGGGTTTGGAAGAACTCGCAGATCCGGCCACTGGAGACCACTTCTCAGATCACTTTTCTTTTAATTTTGGCCTCCCCTGGCTAGCGAATAATGCTGCTACTGCCGCCGGCGGTATCTAAGACTGGCCGGAAAAACGTTAGCTTACTTGGATACTTATGCTTTTCTTAAACAAATATTATATATTATTATTATTTTTTTTCCATTTTCTTTTCTTGTATACACTTGTATCATTTTGGTAGTAGTAGAATCTTTTCAAGGAACCATTGCTTTTTTGCCAGGGACCTGTGAATGTCAGGCGAGTCTTGTGGGGTAGGAAAAAATAAAAAAAGAAAAAAAAATTCGGTTTCTTGACCTGTAATAAATTAGTAAAATTAACTTTGATCATTTCACCATCTTGATGGATAATTGTTGATTAATTACAAGGATTAGTAACCTTGGTTGAGATGAATTGCTACTGCAAGAGGAGACATGTACATAGGACTAGTTCACTTGTAGGAGACAGCAATTTCATTTAAGAATGGTTTGGGTGTATGGTATGGTTTGTCTTAAGTAGGGCTTTGGTATAGTGCCTCTTTGAGGTAGGAATCATCCATGGAATATAATGTACGGCAGATGTACCAGGATTAGGCAGAAACGGTTTTGGCTCCTCTTTGTTTTCTCAGGAAGAATAAGATCTTATGGAAATGAAAGCTTATCTAATTTGACAGAGCAAGATCACAGCTTTCCAACAGACGGATTTGGCAGAGCTAAATAAATAAATGAATGATATTTGACAAGTAAAACTGATATATCAAATAACAACAAATTAATAACTGATATATTAGTTTATTGCAAAAAAATGTTTTGATACAAGTTTCACCATGACAATTCAGCCAGAAAAATTGGCAATGTTAAGCACATTATAGTTCTAGAATCCATATTATGTCTTCTGATGATTCAATAGCATATAACTTGCAACTAGCAGAAATCAAAATTGCAATTAGCTTAGCCTTGTCAAATTCACCCACCTCCTTTCTCCATCCTTGAAAATGGAGGGATGAATATACCAAATTGCAATTTCAATAGCCTAAGTTCCCACAATAGCCATAGCACATCTGAACAGAGAAGCTATACAAACAGGAAACTGAAGTAGCATCTGGTCTCTCCTCGCGTATTCAAATGATCAGAGCGGCTCATATGTTCCAAACAGATGCTTTTCCCTTATCAAACCCACCCTGTGCAGCAGAAGTCAAAACTTTGTTTCCTTGAGCAAAGATTTTTAATTTCTCTGTCTCACCAACAGCAGAGAGCCATTCTGTCAATATTTCCATGGTAATATAATCAGGATTGCAAGCCTGCTCTACCATTCTATCCATGAATTCAAAGGCTTGCTTCAGCCATTTCTGCTCCCGAAGGCCTTTAAAAATGGCATTATATGTTGTTGTATTTGGTTTCACACCCTTAACTTTCATATCATCCATCAAAGAAACAGCGAGTTCTACATCATTATTCTTGCACAAGGAATCTATCAGGATATTATATATCACAGTATTAGGTGCTACCTTTGAACCAGCACCCATGTCTCTGAAAATCTTCATTGCTTCATCAACATTGCCATTCAAGCAATATGCATGTATTATAGCTCCATATGTGACAACTGTAGGAGCCAGTCCATCCTTAACCATCTTTCTCATCATTCTGTGAGCCATTTTGAAATCTCCAATTTTGCTGAAATAAGAAATCATAGAATTGTATGTGATGTTATCAGGCTTCATTCCAGCTTCCACCATCTCAATGAAGATTTCACGAGCTTTATCAAACCTGTTTTTGTTGCAGAAGCCGCTAATCAAAACATTGTAGCACACAATGTCAGGGGAAAACCCAGCCTCTTTTAACTTTAAAAAGACAGAAGCAGCATCATTCATCCTTCCAGCTTGGACCAAGCCACTTATCAAGTTATAGTAAACCATCGCATCTGGAGAGTATCCATCTCTAAACATTCGATCAAAAACTTCCATTGCCCTCCCTATATTGTTCACATTGCAAAAAGCATTGATCAGGGAAGTATAAGCAAAAACATTGCCTTCCAGACCTTTCCTTTGCATCTCGTCAAAAAACTGAATAGCACTATTGGTTCTCCCATGCTTGCACATACCATCAACCAAGGTATTAACAGTGACCGCATTTGGTACAACCCCTTTGTTATTCATCTCATTAAACAACTCCAGGCCCCTCTCTATATCGCCAACCTTACAGAAACCATCAATCAAACAATTGTAGGTAACAGTATTAGGAGCACATCCCTCTTGCAACTTCATCCTTTCCAGCAAACGTAAACCTTCTTCTTGCCTCCCAACTTTACAAAGCCCATCAATCAATGTATTAAAAATAACAATATCTGGTACAACTGTAACACCATCACCCACTTTATCTCCATTCATCTTTTGAAACACCTCAAGCGCCTGATTGACTCTCCTACACTTGCACAGGTGATTAATAAGAATCCCAAAAGTTATAACATTTGGCTCAATATCCATTTCCTTCATCTTTGCCATAACTTCATTCATTCTATTAAAATCCATATCCCTCCCTAACCCTGTCAATAATGCATTGCAAGTTGCCACCTCCACAGGTGCCCCCAGCTTCATCAATTCAAGCAAAAAATTACAAGCTTTATTACTCTTCCCATTCTTACACAGCATCCCAATCATCCGAGTCATCCAAATTGAATTTGGAAAAACATCATGTTCACCAAATTTCAACGCCAATTCAACAATCTCCTCTTCAGTCACAATTCTCCCTAACCATTCTCTCTTCATCAACCAAGAGAAAACAATATCTCCAGTAGAATCATTCGGATGATAATCAAACTCTGGTAGAAGCATTTCGTCGAGCATCTTGAATGCGCTGTCAACACGCCCAGCTCTGAATAGCACATCTATCAAAACATTGCGAACATGCGTGTTTTTAAGAGAGTGGTCAAGTTCATTGAACAAAATGAGCGACTCCTCCACCAACCCGTTCCTTCCAAAGTACCGAAGCAGAAGAGTAATGGAATTGATAGTGAGTGGAATATTCCACTCTTTCGACGCCTTATAAAGGTCATAGACATTCGTGCAAGAATCAGGCTCACGGCAAGCAAGCTCGAAGATGGCCTGGAACGTGGAGGAAAGGGACTGAGTATCTGGCAATGGAGAATTTTCTTGGAGAAATCGGAGAAATTTGAGAGCTTGAGAGGAAGAGGGCAAGCGGCGGGCAATTTGCAAGAGAAGGCGAGGAGAAGGAACGGGATCGGAGAATAAGAGGTGATTAAGTTGGGTTGTGTTCCATTCATGGTCTGGGATTCGAAGGAGTTGCACAGTTCGATTTACGATAGACTCATCTTTTTTTTGTTGTTGATGGGTCTGTTCTTCAGTGGAGAGATGACGGAGAAGTAGCGAGGATTTGAGAGTTTGGGAATGAAAGACGCGGAGGAGCTTTGATGATGAGAATGTTATGCTCATCCTTTTAAAAAAAAATGAAAAAATTGGAGTGGTAGTTACGGAGATTAGGAATCGTTTATTGTATCAAATTTGCAGTGTGGCTCTTCTCAATAAGAGATCCCACATCCAAATCAAATGAGGAATAGTAAGTGTATATAATTTATTATATATTTTTTTAAAAACATAATTATTTTGTTGTTTTCTTATAAAAAAATATTAAATATCAAAAGTAAAAATTTAGATTCCTTTGTACCAAAGGAAAAAAGAATCTCATGACTAGTTTTCTACATAAAAATTATTCAATTAGCATAGGAAGAGTTTATATAAATGGAAAAGTATAGGAAGTAGGAACTAGTAATGTTAATCCCACAAGGCCATAATCTATGAAAATAAGCTTTTTGAGATTTATTAATACAATTTGACATTGCTCTCTGAACTGAACTAGCATAGGAGTTGCTGGATATTGAGCCCATAATCGGTCATTTGCTTAACTAGCTCCGTCAAATGATTCAGCTGTTTTCATCTTCTCAGCTGCTGATGATGCTGCCTTGTGCAAACTTAACTTTTGAAGTTCGTTCAAGAAACCATTTATATCAGCTGCACTAATTTTATATGGACTTTTGGCAGGATCCATAAATGAACCATTTGTTACTTCTTTCTTATATTCGATTAGAGCTTTGTTTATGGCATCTCCACATGTGCATACTGCTTACAGAACTTTGGAGTACCTATAGAAGGTAAAGTAGTCACTTTTTTAGCAAAAACACCAGAGATAGGAAAAGCATCGACAAAACAAAGAGGTGAAACAAAGGATTAAACTTGGCAAGATTGGGATGTTGCATAATTCCCAGAAGATCATGGTAAACAAACACAATGTCAATGTCACCAAAAATCTAATGTATTCTCTTAGTTGTTTCTCAACCCAATTTTTTTGCTCTGTCGAATACAAATTTGACATGATCAGTAATAAGGGTTGGAAAGAAAAAGAAAAGACAAGGCAAGGATTATCATAACATGAACTGTATTCCCACCTTTAGTAACATGATTTAGGTTTGTACAGAACAATAATAACACCACACGTAAAAAAGTATAAATTCAGACACTGTAAGATGGATTTTTAGTGTTTGTATTGAACAAATAATTATAAGAACGGGGATTCAGAACTATGTGAATATCAGACAGTGAGATTTGGCTGCTCCACCTGCACCGAAGTTGAATGAACAGCTCGTTTCGTACTGCGCTCTTCAATGAAATAAATAGAAGAGTTCCTTAAAAAAAAATAAAAAATAAAATAAAATTTAAATAAAAGAGAGGGGAAAACTCATTCATATGTCTATTTTTAAAGACTAACATACTTCTGAATTAGAAAAAAAATGGAAGAAGATTTTTTTTATATATATTTTTTAATAAAAAATTTGAAGTCAAATCAAAATAATTGAAAAATTAAAATTAAAAAATGTGTAATATTCATAATATATATGTATAATGTGAAGATGAATCAATGATGATTTGCACTTTTTTAAATCTCCAAATAAAATTAATTATTTCGAATAAGTTTTGCTTTTTCATTTAATTGGAAAAAATCTAACTAAAAATTAAAAGATGCAGTATTAGTGTTTCGTAACATCAAAATGTTTTAAGAATTTCCGACAAGTGATTGTGTTGCCAGTGGATACTACTTTATTGATGAAACAATTTTGATTCATTAATAACAATGTAGGATATTAGAACAAATTGTCTTTTTGGCTGATGAATATGCAACGTGAAACCTCAATTTGCCCTTTTTAGAGGAAAAAGACTTTTATGTGGCCACATTTTCAATTTTATTTATTTATATATATTATTTATAGACAGGAGAGCAATTTTTTTTTTTTTTTTTACTAAAGACACTGAGAAAAAACACAGATATACCCAAATGAGCAGACTATTTCAATTTCAAATGCTTACTAATCCAGCTCACTTGGGAGTAATAATTCTGAACAAAAGATAAGGAAAGGGCCCTTTTATCTAACCCATGAGCTGCCAATAGAAAATCCAATAGAATTCCAATAGAAATCCATGAGCTGCCAATGGAAGAAAATCCTTCCAACAGGACAGAGATATCCAATAGAATTCCTTGAATATTGAAGTCAGGAGAGCAATTCATAATGTACCCTTTCATTCCTGTAAGAAATATTAGTATATGATTCTTTGTCATGAAATTAAATATTTAAAAATTCGAAAGAAGAATTTAAAAAAAAAAAAAAACTCAGAAAGAAGAAGATGCACGAGCAAGTCATAAGGGAAATATATATCCAGCCCCGTTGAAGTAAATATTTTGGGCCTAATGGTGAAACAAAGTCCAATTCAGGCCGTTAACGCAATGTTTTGGGCCTTCATTGTGCAACTATAAGTCCAATCTATGCCCATTTAAATTTTTTGAACACAATTGGCAACTGCAAGTCCAGTCCAGCCAATTAAAAATAGTTCTTGAGCCATAATGGTGTAACTGCCAGTCCAGTTAAGGTCTGTTAAGGTATTATTTTGGATACAATCCAGGTCCACTAAGGAATTATTTTGGGTCCAATTCAGGCCCAATTACTTTAGGCCCAATAAGGTCCATTAATGTATTATTTTGAGCCCAATTATGGCCCGTAAACGAATTATTTTAGGCCATTAAAGTATTGTTTTAAGCCCATCAAGGCCCACTATGGTATCATTTGTGCCTAATCCAGACCCATTTAATTTAGGCCCAAAATGGCCCATTAAAAATTATTTTCGATCCATTCCAAGCCCATTCAGGAAATGTTTGGGACTGTTGTCGGCTCAATCCAGGCCCAGTAAGGTATCGTTTGGGCCTAATGCCGGAGACCAATATGGCCCGTTAAGAAAATTATGGGCCTAATTCGAGCCCATGAATTAGACCGTCCTGGCTCATCAATGAATTATTTTAAGCCAAGCTTTGCTTTAGGCCCAATCCAGGACCATTAGTGAACTATTTTGAGCCGTACCTGCCCTATTAACGAATTATTTTTGGGTCTCAATGCGCAGCTGCAGGACCTATCAAGGCCTGTTAAGATATTTTTAGGCAGCGTCCAGGCCCATTTATTTTAGGCACAATATAGCCCATTAAGATATCACCTGGGCCCAATCTAAGCCCATTAAGGAATGTTTTGGGCCCACCTGGCCAATTCAGGCCAATTATATGCCCAATAGGAAATAATTTTGGGCCCAATCGAAGCCCATTAGAAAATTGCTTTGGGCCATTCTGGACCACATCAGGCCCAATTCGGGCCCAGTAAATTATCATTTGGGCCTAATCCAGGAGCCCAATATGGCCCATTAAGGAGTTATTTTGTTATAATCCGAGCCCATTAACGAATTATTCTGGGCCGTCCTAACCCTCAATGAGTTTATTATTTTAAGCCCAATTTAGACCACTTAAGTTATTGTTACAGGCCCAATGTCGGACCATTTACGAATTATTTTGAGCCATGCCTGGCCTATAATGAATTATTTTTGGGAAGCGTCCAGGCCCATTTACACTTTTTTCATAATTGTTAAGCTTAGACGGCCCAAATAAAGTAGCAATGAAGGCCATGTGGGAGAACAAGTCCATCGCTTGGATACCCTTTCATTGGCCTAAGATGGCAATCTGTCCATATGTCCATAGTTTTCTTTAGAAAATCCAGCAGTTTAATAGAAAGATTAAATGATGTGAAAGGCTTTTCTCTTAATTTTAGTTCTTATTTATTGTACCCAAAGTGCAGTAAAATTGTATCAAATCAAAATAATTAATTAAAATTTATTAAGAATTAAAATTAAACTGAATCAGATTCTAAGAAAAATAAAGTTGAAAAAATGAGCCTTATGAAATCTAAAGGCATCAATTATAAACATTAAATTTTTTTTTAAAGAGATTGCATAACTGTTGTGGAATTTATTACTTCTCAAAAACAACAACATTCAATTTGGTTATGTATTTTTATATGGTAGTTTTTTTATGTGATTTATTTTCAGATTTTAAAAATTTTTATAAAAAATTTTAAAAATTATAATTTGATAATATTTGATTTAATAAATTTAATAATATATTTTTTATGTTAAATAAAAATTAAATGAATAATAAAAAATATATTACAAATACGATAAATTTAAATCGTTATATTTAATACGCAAAATTTATAATATATTTTTTTTATTTATTTAATTTATATTTAACATAAAAAAAAATATATAATTGGATTGATTAAATCAAATAATATTAAATTATAATTTTTAAAAATTTTATAAAATATACCACATACTCATCCCTATCCAACTGGGAATATTTAAAAAAAGCAATTGGATCAATTACTGCATTTTAATTGATTGATTGAACCTTAATATTAAATTGATAATATATTATAAAAAAAAATTTATGGACAAATTTATTTTATTTTATTTTTAATAAATATAAGAATATTATTATTATTATTATTATTTAATTTTAAAATATAATTATAATTAAATTTTAAATTAAAATAAAATTAATATATATATGTAATTAACAATTTGGGATAAATTTATTTAGTAAATTTTTTTTAAGTATTAAAAAAAAGAGAATCGATCCTTGGGTTGTAGGGTTGATGTACCAAAAACACATCAACTCTTGCTTTGTATACTTTTTAGTACCCAAAAAATTTTTATAAAATTTTTTAAAAATCATAATAATATAGTATTTTTTATAACGAATCCAATAACATATTTTTTATATAAAACAAAAATTAAATGGATTCAAAAAATGTAATATAAATATATTAAATCTATATAGCTAAAATCTAATGGTCTATATTTAACATACTTCTAACATATATTTTTTAGATCAATTTGATTTTTGTTTTGTATAAAAAATATATTATTAGATTCGTTATAAAAAATACTATAATATTATAATTTTTAAAAAATTTTATAAATTTTTTTTGAATATTAAAAAACCTACACAGCAGGAGCTGATGTGTGTTTGGCACATCAGCCTCCTCAATCCCTTGATTCTCAGTACAAGATAATAACCCGATTAGCTGAATTTAAATGAGATTGAGGGGAATTGTTGTATATTTTTACGCAGTAATTTCTAATGTGACTTATTTTAGCTACTTAAAAAATTTTTAAAAAATTATATTTTGATAGTATTTGATATAATGAATCTATTGATATATTTTTTTATGCTAAACAAAAATCATTTGGATAACTAAAAATATATTATAAATATATTAAATCTAAATCGTTAAATATAATATATAAAATTTATAATATATTTTTAGCTATCCAAATAATTTTTATTTAGCATAAAAAATATATAAATAAATTTATTAAAATATAATTTTTTAAAAATTTTATAAAATTTTTGAAATAATTAAAATGGGTAAATGCATGTCAATTAGTTTGGTGGCGACGTGGGCAAATGCGACACCGTTTTAAGCAAAGCAGATAGGTCAAAGTATTAATGGTGGCATTTTGGACATTTTACTGTTTAGCTAACTCACCTGGTTGCTGATCTGTTTCACTTCATTGATCTGCATCTCTTCCCTAGAAGGTCATTGTTAGGGTTTAAGAAGGGGTTTTTTACGTCTATCTACAGTTTCAACACTCTTCAGAAATTACAGTACAATCTCTATCTATCTACATATTGATAGTTCCTTTTTTTTTTCTTGTCTAATGAAAAATTGCGTTTGTGTAGATCCAGAATGCGGAGATCGTTAATGTGGGTGGCTCTTCCTCTAGTAACGACTCGAGGATTTTGCACGAAACCAGAGAAAATCGTAGCATCCGTACTCTTCGAGAGATTACCAGTTGTTATCCCCAAAATTGACCCCGCGGTTTATGCATTTCAGGAGTTCTCGTGAGTTTTATCGCCTTTCTAACTATATTTCCTCTGTTTCTGATTCTGATGAAGTGATAGTAATACAAAAGAGCCAAAAAAGAATGAATGAGTGCCTTTATTTCTGATTATGAGGGATGTTGCTTGGTGAAAGATGGATTATACAATGATAAAAGAGAATAGAAATTAGGAATGGTGGCTATGGAAAAATGTGATGGGATTTGAAATTTTAGTTATTAGGTACTGTGAAGTTGTGGAACTGATTTGAAGTCCTTTGGGGTTGGTGCAGGTTTCGGTGGGGGCAACAATTTCGACGCCGCTATCCTGATGAGTTTCTAGACAAGTCTAATTCAAGGTAAAAACATAGATGATTCTGTTTATTAATCATGTGGAGTGTTATGAAAGGAAGTTTGTATGGTTCTTAAATAATTTTGTTTCATTCTCTTTCAACTAGGGGAAAGGGTGACTACCAAATTGACTATGTACCAGCTCCAAGGATTACTGAAGCTGACAAAACAAATGATCGAAAGTAAGACTTGACTCATACTTGGAGGTGTTCATATGACTTTAGCTGAATCTTTATATGGATACCTTTACTACTAATTTCTGTAGATGATTACTTATTGAGATTGCAATATGCAGTTGTAGTATAGAAGCATTGGCAATCTTTAGTGTCTATTGTTCTTGTTGACATACTAACTAGGAATCTGATCTTATGTAAAGCTTTGACATCTAAGGAAAAACTGTTACATTTTCAGTTTTGAGAAATTGTTTCCTATGAGCCCAATTGTAACATTATTAGTGAGTTTATTGCATAGGAGGGCATAATTTTTATGCCAAACACATTTTCTAGTAAATTAGTTTACTGTTGATACGATAGCATGCTGTTGTGTCTTGAATACATGATACAATGTGGAGTCATGAACTGTGAAGGCAGGCATGTCATGCCAAAGGTGCTTTGGTAGGAAATGGAGTTTGTTTTTGCTCAGTTCCTTTGTGTTGCTCTGCATCACCTTGCAGTACATTGCCTGGTGACTTTTGGATGGCACTGTCACAGCTTTGAAATTTGTATTCAAAATAGTTCCAATTTTAAATAAAAAAATGTTAATAAATCAAGTATTCTTCCACAGTATTTTCTTTTTGTTTTATAAGAATCCACAATTTCTGGTTGATTGTTCTGCTGTATTTCACGCCTATACTTATCTAATATATGGAAGGAGTTTGTATATGCTTTCTCTTTTTGGAGATATCTGAAAATTCAAATGTGAAGGCCTAATTCTATAATGGCCAATTGAATCTGTATTTATTATTTTTTTTTTCAATATATTGGAGTTGATTTCTTAAGAATTTTTACTGTTCTAAAAATCATGTCATCCAATTTTTTTTTTGTAGGTCTTTACAAAGGGCACTTGACAGAAGACTTTACCTTCTTCTATATGGAAAGGCATATGGATCTCCTAGTGGGAACCCCGTCTGGCATTTTCCAGAAAAGATGTACGAGGCTGAGGAGACATTGCGCAAGGTTAATGTTACTGTGTGATCTTTTATTTCCTCCTGATTTTTCGCTCCATCTTCTCATTGAAGTTCCAAACCTTTGCAGTGTGCAGAGTCTGCATTACAATCTGTCTTAGGTGACCTTTCTCACACTTATTTTGTTGGAAATGCTCCTATGGGTCACATGGTCATACAGCCGACAGATACTGCAGCGGATGCTGGTTATAAGGTATATTCATGACATTACACATGTAAATTCTTTCTTGGTAAAATATGAAATGGAAAATATATTTTATAGAGTACTTCAACTATTTAGTTCATACCTTCGAATTATAGTGAAAATTTTGGCCTCAAAACTGGACTTATAAAAGAAAACATGAATATTAGATGTTTTGGATGTGTAATGGACTTGATTGAAAACTGTGGATGAGATATATGTTACTGTGATTTCTTTGATAATCTATTGATCTATGATTTTGTTTCACAAGATTCTCATCTGATTTTATTGCAAATGAACAAAGGGATTAAAATCAATTTTAATATTAGTCATTGTTAAAGTAGGATTGAACATTATAATCTTAAACATTAATATTAGTCAGATGCTCATCTGGTTGCTTTATGCTTGCCTTTTGTAATCAATAATGGCATGCTATTTCCAATCTTAACACACACAAAAAAAAAAAAATGGTCATGTGGAATGGCAGTTTGCCTTAACGTAGATTTTGATGATAACATATTGTATTTATGCTGGTATGAGATTTTGCTTATAGTAGTCAGGAGTCTTGTTATTTTTTATTCCTTGACTGATAATTTTTTTTTTCTTTCAGCAATTCTTCTTCAAGTCCCAGGTAATTGCAGCAAACAAGTTTAAAATTGGGCAGTGTGAGGATTTTGTTTGGGTGACCAAGGATGAATTGCTGGAGTATTTTCCTGAGCAAGCTGAATTTCTTAAGAAGATGATCATCAGCTGAAACTGGAAGTCCAATCCGATGTCCAAACTCAGCAAGTCTTCTTACGAACCATCTGTATGGTTTATGAATCTGTTTTGCATCCAGTACTTAAAATTTAATAGAAATGAATTTTGTTAGTCTACAGGAAGAGTTAAATTCGAGAATAGATAAATGGCTGTAGAATGCCTATCAGAATTTGCAAGCCTCGATAGAAGAGGGGTTAAGGGATGTGGAATGCATGAAATATGTTCTAATTAATCTGCATTTCTGGATATGCCAGTTATTCAGCCCTCCCTCTGATGCAACAAGACGTGTTAATAGTTTAACCTAATTCAATTATTTGTTTGGTTCGGCATTGCAAGGCTATTGATAATCCCCTTGTTTGGTTTGGATCATTTCTTATTAGTAAATGGGATGTGTAATATTAATTTGAAAGAAGTTATTATGGTTAAAAGATGAGACGGTATAACAATCTGGGAGGCCCTTGCCGGTGAACTAATCAGGACTATCTCCTAATAGATAATAGATTGTGCTTATGCATTTACAAAATAGGCAAGGCACTAAAAGGGGAGAACTCGTCTGCTCGTTTCGCATTGTCAATTAAACTGCAACAAAGTTGTGGATTGGGTCCCGCTTTAACCCCGACAATTGTCCAGTTATTTATACATATATCTTGGAAGAGATGGGAATTATCGGTCTGTTTTTTACTCTAGTATGTTTAGCAATAGCAAAGGAGCTTCAGTTTTACATACTGCGCTAAATTTAAAATTCAAGGGGGTATTATTATTTAAATCGATGATCGAATTTCTTGTATGAAAAATCAAAGTTAATTTATTTATTGGAGAATTGTTATTATACAAATGAAAGAAAGAAAATAAATCCCAGAAAACTTGTCCAAAAAGAAAATTTCCCAATTATTATCAAGGTTATACTATTATTAAAAAAAAAAAAAATCTCGCTAAGCTTTTTTTTTTGTACAATAGTATCATTTGGTATGGTAATAGTAATAACTAATAAGATGAAAGATTGCTTTGGGGATAACGAAGGAAATAGATGATATGTTGGGCACGTCTCCTTTTACTTAAGGGCAGTTGAACAGAAGTAGGTGAAATGTTGTTGGCTTTACCATTGGGTGCAAGATTGGTATTTCATTTCTTGACCCTTTATAAATAAATTTCTATAAATATATAATCTCCAGCTTTCCTCAGTTCCCTCTCTCTTAATTATCATTCCCTTCTAAGCCCCACAAATGGAAGGTCAAGAAGCCCCACCACCACCATTACCACAATTGCCACCATGTTATCTCTTCACACCCACATCACTACTTCCATCTTCTTCATCAGCAGCTCCTTTTATGGAGGGTCAAGCAGTCCTTCCAGATAATATTGATTGGGTTAGCCTTTTCTCTGGCCCGTCATCTGATAATGGGGCAATAAATATGGAAAGATGTTTGGAAGAAAATAATAATAATAAGGGTAATGATAATACTAATAATAAGAGAAAGGGAATGAGTAGCCGAGTGAAGAAACATATTAGGCCAAGGTTTGCTTTCCAAACAAGAAGTGCCGATGATATTCTTGATGATGGATACCGTTGGAGAAAATATGGCCAGAAATCTGTCAAAAACAGCAGTTATCCCAGGTTATAATTTTATCATTTAAACCCATATTAAACATTTATTAACTTTTTATTATTATTATTATTATTATTACTATCATCATCTTACGTTGCATGGTACTCATCAACGTTCTGTAAATACTCTATAATAATAATAATAATAATATATACATGATTATACATATACTTAATTTTTTTTAGTTTAATTAGGTGAGCTAAAAACCCAAGTTTATCCTAAGATAGAAACCTCATGTTTTTTAATGTATTATATATTAAAGTAAATAACGAAATGTAAAAGTAATGTAACCACTTGAGTTATTATGTGTCGTGAATTTATAAAAATGGATACTTGTATCATAACATTACAGTTCTTCAATATTTCGTTACTTACTTTCCCAATAGATAAAAAAAAAAAAAAAAAAAAAAAAAAAAAAAAAAAAAGAACGACCAAATCATTACAATAAAATAGGCATAATAATGATATATGATAGTAGAAATATAATAAAATATAATTTTACTTTTACAGTAATAAAAATAAGTCGGTGCAGTAAAATAATTTTCTTTGATAAGTTTAATAATTTTATTATTTGTTATAAAAGAATTAAGACAAATTATTTTCACAATAATAAAGAAATGAGATAATAAAATAGGTTTTTTTATTATTATTTTGGAATAGAAAGGAAGAGACTCCAATTGATATTACTCATATTAAAGAATGTATTTATAGCCAAAGCTAATAGTTGCAAAATATTTTTGCAAAAATTAAAAACTTTTGCAATACTATCTCTCATCTCCATAATTTTATGCTATACTTTTTAAATTTAATATAGGAGGGTCATTGGTTAGGCATACATATTTGAATTAGGCTGCATTATATACCTTTCCCAATATATTCTAATTTCAATGAAATATGAATGTATATGAAGATATACATGGAATATCATAGAGCAAAAGAATATTTTCAACAACATAAAAGCCTCCATTTAGAAATTTAAATTTTCCAAGAATTTAATTTAATTTAATTATATTTTATCAATTCTCATATTTAAACAAGTATAATTAATAGAATTTAATTTTTTAAATTAAAAAATTATTTAAAACATAAATAAAATCATATCAAAATGAAAAAATTTTATAAGAATTCTATTCATTAATGGTCCGTTTAGATAATAAAAATTTAAATTTTGAATTTGAATTTGAAACAAACCTCTTGTTTGGATCATTAAATTTAAGTAAATTTGAATTTGATTCAAATATCTAATAAAATTTAACCTTTCTAAAATTAAATATTTCAAATACTTTTTTTTACTTAATTATTTCAAATTTACTATTTTCATTTTTAACGTAAAATCTCTATTTTTTTTTTTAATTTAAAATCTAAAATTTTAAATTCCTTATATTCTCCAAACTAGAGATTTATAAATTTATAATTTTAAATTACATATTTAAAATTAAAATTTTAAATATAAATTCATGCATTCAAATGGAATTTTAATGAAATTCATTACTAAAACTCAAAATATCCTACTTAAATTAAATATTGCTCTCTTTATATAATGGTAAAAAAGAAATTTTATTTTTAAATTATTCCAACTATAGAATTCAAAATGAATTTTATCCTTTCAAATTTATTCAAACACAAATTATATTATTATTAAATTGGATTATATAAATAGAATCAATTGCACTGAATCCTTACACACGAGTTAGTGCAAATTGTCTCGAAGAGATTATCAGAGTTTAGACAACCAAGTCCATATCAATGCTTGACATTTTTTCTATTATTTTCTTTCTTTTTTACAAAATAATAATAATAATAATCCTACAATATTTGTACATATATTCCAGGAAAATTCTGATAAATATATATTTTCTAAATAACTTTAAAAAAAAATACAGGAGTTACTATCGGTGCACCCATCACACATGCAACGTGAAGAAGCAAGTGCAAAGGCTGTCAAAGGACACGAGCATAGTAGTCACCACTTATGAAGGGATCCATAACCATCCCTGTGAGAAGCTTATGGAAACCCTAACTCCTCTTCTCAAGCAAATGCAGTTCCTCGCCAGGTTCTAATTAATTAATTATAATCAACTTCCTTCTCATCAGCTATTGGTATATATATATATATATATATGTTTCAACAACAAAATGAAAAGCAGAAAAAGCTTAATTAATTAATGTATTATTTTGTTCATTAGCATCTTGTAGTATATATACTTCATGTGTTATATTTGCATATGTTCAATGTTAGCTTTGTATAAATCAATGGACAAAGATCACTGTTAATAACCATAAAACCAATAAACTTTTATTTGCTACTTAATGAAATTAATAAGTAATTAATATGGACAAGAGAAAATATATAAAAACCAAAACAATGATTTTACATACTAGGAGGAGCTCCCACTATCTCCACATCAGAAATAGTTAGCAATATATCTCCAGAGACCATTAATTTAAATCATATTAAATAAAAAAAATTGTAACAATGAATTATTCAAAATTTCTCGTCTAATGTTACTTATATTGCAAGTGTTTTGCAACTTCTAATATATATAGGATCACGATTTGATGGGCTTGGTTCCTATTTGAGTTGCTTTTCTCAAGTCATCCCAGCTTGACGTTTTGCAAGCTTGGAGCCTTTTAAATGTTTTTCTGTACCTTGGCAAGCTTGGAGCTAAATCCTTCTATCAGGCTCACCTGGAGGTTCTTGACAGTTGAGACATCAAATATGGTTGTCTCTCTCCTTAATTTATACGATGAGAGCAAGATGATCCTACACTAATTAATTCTTCAGCTTGGCCTATTATTATTTGTAATTTGTAATTTGCTAAAGGCCTAATTCAGCTGGTTGGCTTAAGACTTAATTTTTCTGCTTTATTAAATTTAAATTAAACCATTCAGTTGAGATCGTGTGATGATCAACCTATATATAAAATAAAGTAAGGTTGGGCTTGGGCTTGGGCTTGGGCTTGGTCCCCCAACCAACAAATCCAATCACTTGCCTTTTTTTTTTTTTTTTTTTTAAATTAAAAAATCTTCAATGATTTTTCTAAAATAAAAATCTAAGATAATTTGTAAATTTTCAATTTAATCAATTTCATTCATTCTTATTTTACACACCCATCAGTTTTTTTTTTTGGACTGTTATACCCATCAGAACAGGTTTGAAAAAATAAAATTCATCATCTTTTTATTTGGTACATAAAAAAAATTGTACTTCGGCTAGTGAAAGACTTTGTTAAAGAAAATAATAGTAATAATAATAAAAAAGACTATTAGAAATGAGAGAAAGCAGTCGAATCTACCAGAAAAATAGCACAAGAATAAGGATTTTGACGGATTTCAAACTTCCAAAAAAAAAATTAAAGAAAAAAAAAACAAATCAAGAGAATACATCATTTACCTGACAAATTAACAACACAATCATCCTCTCAACTGTTCTATTTAACCACACTCGATTGTAGCTGTTGCAAGTAAGATTTTTTTATATGGAGGTTAGTGATCTTAATCTCAAATTATTAGTTTTTAATTAGCTTTAATTATTCAATAAATTATTTTGATTGATCCCCCATTGCACGGCTTTATGGATCGATCTGGCAATAAAAAGTATCGACAATTTTCAATAGAAAAGCGAGGCATTTAAGCGTACTCCACTCCATAGCGTAGCATTTAAGCGTAATCCATACTCATCCCATGCATAAATTATTTGCTTATTCCCGAAAAGAAAAATCAAAGTAAGCACAGATCTGCTAACATGTAGAAGCCCCCAAGCTATACACGAAATTTCCCTTATTTCGCCATCAAAATCATCTCCTATATAAGCGCAGAAATTATCCCATCTCTCTTTGTTTTTTTTTTTTTTCTTTTTAAATTACAATGGACCAGTTAGTGGACAAGGCCAAAAACTTTGTGGCGGAGAGGGTAGCCAATATTAAAAAGCCGGAGGCTTGCCTTAACGACTTAGATCTGGCAAGCGTCCACCGTGATCGCGTCGAGTACAACGCTAAGGTCTCCATCAATAACCCTTACTCCCATCCATTGCCAATTTGTGAAGTCTCCTATACTCTCAAAAGTTATGGCAGGTTCGATCTGTTATCTTTGTGTATTAAATTTTATTTTTCCATTTAAATTTTGTTGATGAAATTGTTTAAAAAAAAATTTAGCTTGATTATTACCATACACAACTATGGATGGAAATCAGACTAGATTTACAAATTAAAATTCTTAGGTAATTGCAACTGTATTCTTGATCATCATATTTTAATTAACGTCTATTAAAAGTTCATTGAAGCAAGATTTATGTAATGAAAAGCAACATAATCTGAATCCCTTCATTTTTAGAAGTAATTTGGAGTTGAAATTGAAAATTTCTTAACTGAAAAAAAAAGAAAAAACCTATCAATAACATATAATCAACACTAAAATATAGCAAGATAATATATATATATATATATATATATATATATATATATATATATATATATATATATATATATATATATATATAAATTAGATCACAAGTGTATAGAGATTGTTTAGTAAATAAGTCGTTGTGTGAGGTTATAGAT